>UZAN01039787.1:21208-49603 GCA_900618425.1 Echinostoma caproni | reverse complement strand
AAAGATAGTCAGCACGCTTACGTTCTGCCTGTGAGGTCCTGGGTTCGATTCTCATTTGGGTCGGTGGATTCGTACTGCTGATGAGACCCAACCAGGTCGAAATAGCTGTCCAGTGCTTCCTAGCTTCTTAGTTCACGCTTCATTTGCTATGTACACGACGAATTCACGAATTCTGTATACACTTGAACTTATTCCGACACCAAATCAGTCGCATCCGAGAAACTAAAAAATTTAATTCGTTTTTCTTCGGTTGAGTATAATAAAGAACGATTACGTGAGCTCTATAAGGATCATAGATTTGGGTTTTACACGATCATAGAAAAAACTCACCCAGGCCTCATCGGTCTTATTTGGTTTTAGGTCATTGATCTGTTCAACCCACTGAGATGGAGCCGGTCTCAGATCAGACTGAAAATATTTATTTCCATTTTTGTCCGAACAATTTGCGGTCGTTCACAAGGAAAGTGAGTAGAGAGTGTATTTTAACTAGTTCGCTTGTTGCACTTGTGTTAGTCCGATAAACTTGGTTTCACCGAATACAATATTGAACAAAGGGAGTAAATAAAGATACCAGTTGTTTGGGTATTTGTGCATGATTACATCGTATGTATGAGTCAAGCATGTTTGTAACAGATCATTCTGCATACCAAATTAAAATGTCAGCTGTATGAGATAACTACTGCTGTTTAAAGTCCATAATGAAAACTCTTGCCTAAGCAACTGATCACCAAGGGTGTGAATTTTTCAGTCGTCACATTTCAGCTTGCTACTCATGAGTTCTATCGAAGATGAGAGAAAAACATTTACCATTGTGCGTGTGCATCATCAGCGGTGAACAAACCTAATCACAATGTATGAATCATTCAGTTTTTCTAAAGTTGTTGGGTATCAATATTTCCCCAAAGACAGCATTCCATGATATCACGCGTGACTGAACCCGAACCTTCAATTTTGGCAGGGTAGAATATCGTGGTCAAACGGTAAACGTCACACATTTATTGCCCCGGGAAACTCGTGTACGAATGACATCGCCATCACCTGACTTTCTCATCTTCTTTGTTATATAGCAGCCCTCTGATTGGCCTCTTCTCTTTCTTACAAATTGTATTATTGTATATTCACTCAAAAGAGGAAGAATAAAAATATGAAAGAATAAAAATTGAATAAAGAGAATAATAGCTGAATTGTGTCTTTGTGTTTATCGGGGGCCGGATCCCGGGCGTTGCAACATGCTATGTGCACAACATTCGCAAACCAGTTCCTCTATTTTATTCTAATTTTTGATCTATTAAGCATGAGGCAGCCCAGAACAAGTCAATCACAAATAAAATTATATCGTCACATTAATTGTGGATTTCCAGGTTTGATAACCTAGATAACAAACAAAAATCAGCAGGATCGTGACAAAAATACAGTTCGACTTCCGCAAAATCATGGGTTAGTCAGTGACATGATTTCTAGGGCTTACATTTTTTGACGGAATAAGAGAACGAGAGAAATGGGGACTGACAATGAGCTTCATCGAGCATTTTTTCTCAGTGGGGGTTATACCAATTCAAATTTATGCATGTTAGAAAAGGAATGCGAACTATCAATAGTCATATTATTTTCTCATTGTTACATATTACTGTTGTAACGATGGTTTATTTGATTTTTAAAACTTTAAAATAAAACAAACAAAGTCACCTAATTCTGCGCATGTGCTACACACTGGAAAATGATTACAAAACAACATGCAATATCCAATCATACGGGAATTTGTCGCGTATAGAGCAAATGAGGCGTGAACTGAAAAGTTAGGAGCCACTGAAAAGTTGTTTCATTAGCAGTGCACGAGTACATCTAATCAGTGGTAATCTCGATTACCAATGGATTAGAGATGATGATAAACTGTTTCTGGTTGACACCACGAATGGAACATTTGTTTCTGTTTTTGTGTTACCTAGTGCACATTTGTGCTTTGCACGATAGGTCACTTTCACAACCCCTAATCAAACGTCAACATGGAATTTTATGAAGGATTTGAAATAAATTTGTTAGTTGTTCTCCTCTTGTCTTTGAACTCTCTTTTTGAATAAGTAGCCCATGTACGGGACTACTATTGTTTTCCCCATTCAGGATAAAATTGATGAAACTAATCTGCTCCCAACATGTCAGTACATTCCAAACATCGTGTACTTTTTATTTCTTTATTCTTCTTAATTGTCTGTGCATTAGAACGACAGCTTTAGAAAATCGCATCGCTTAAACAGTATTTCTTCAGAAAAATCGTACCGCTTGTTATTTCATGAAAAAAACGAAATCTCCCTTATTCGGCACTTGGGCAAGGAATTAAAACGAGTAACTGTTCCGAAACCAAAAGATCCAATTATATCAATTAACTGATCAATAGTCTTTTGTCCCGAGGTGCTGCTCTTGCTAGTTTATCATTTGAGGTCAATCACACAATCACCTTGGTGATTTGGAGTGTGTACTTTTCAATGCACTTCGCTGACGTTTCAGTGACATCGACTTTGGTATATAGGATATTTCAGATTAAATCTATTGGATCTATTCGATTTAGATTGTGGAGAAAACTGCGGTTCACAATGGAATGACTGACGTTTAATATTGTCAATGGTATAATGTTAATAACACAGCGATGAACCATCCCTCAAGATATGATCCTTTTCTCTGAGTCATTTGATTGTAAAACCTGCTTTGAGAAAGGTTATCCGCGATAATCGAAACGTCACCGAATGCAACTCTCCATCGACATTGCTGTGTTGTTAACATTATAACATTCACAATCAAGCAACACATGGCGCATCGATTTTTCGATACACTCCCTATATTATTCGGTCTTGATGTATTAAAAAGTTTAATATTATTCATCCATTCACCCCCTAGAGATTGGCAAAGATTATTTACTTTTAACTCACAATTTGACTTCCGGCCTTATATGTACAGATGGGTTTGGCATTCTCTTCAAAGTCCAGAACAGCAATATCAATTTTGCCTTAGAAGTCATTACATTTTTTTGTTTACGCACAGTGCAGTCAAACGCGTACTCGGAAATAACAGCACTCGAGTTTCGCTTTCATCAGAGCTCATCACCAGTGCACATCCCTCAGGCCGTTCAGGTGTCGACTTCCGTAATCATAGCAATAAAAGCGTGTTTGTGGATGCTGTCGCTGTGCTAACCGACTTACATCAAACTACCCAGCACTGCCGAGTTGAACTTGTTCAGTAGTCGTCCTCAAATGATGTTAGAATATAGTTTGCACACATTCATTTTGGTAATTACATCACGTGTGCTTGTATTCTCAGGAAAAGAACCATTTTTGCGTGTATCAGGCGAACCGAGAAGACGTTACTACCCTGTTAAAAATTCTCAACCTGCTGAGGTTATGGATTTCTGTCTCCAGATAGGTTCGAACTCCGGAAGACCATCGCTATGGTTGACCAAGCACAGAAGGCGTCTTTATCTACATAACTTCTAGTATTTCCCACCAGTTTTTTTTTAAATCCGTTGAACTAATCACTGTCCTATCTTACCGGATTACAAACAGTGTCAACCTTGATTTTTGAAGACGACTCACTCTAGTCCGATAGCTAGCTACTGGGTGGGTTATATTCTAGCTTTTAAGTGTCGGAGTTTGCTCTAGATTTATTCACCGAATGTGCAATGTTAATGAAGCAAAGCAAATTTTAAACACGTTAAAAATGATTGGAAAATGAGTGATCGGATAGTCTCAGTGTGAAACGCCGTGAAAGCCTCGGAGGGTTTTCATTTATCTCGTAAAAGGAATCGGCGGTAATCAGTGTCCGGCGTACTCGTGATGCTGGAAATCCGGACATTCGTAGATGTGAGTCACACCGTATCGTCAGGCTATCCGAGTTGGCTTTGCATTATGTATACTACGCGCCTGTCCAATGATTCACTGCTTGCAATTCGGGTTTTGCCGACTCCTTTGCAGGTCAAATTCTTCTGGGAAAAAGTTTTTACAACATAACATGTGTTGGAAATGTGGTTCGACCACGGAACAAGAGCTCAAAGCGAATCACTTCTGGCAATTGCATAAAACAGAAACACAGATGTACAGCTCTGATGTCTAGCAGTTGGGATGCAAATACCACGGTACGCACTTTAGTTACTCCAGCAAAGTCCGCATAATAACCTATCTGTATTTTCTGTTTTCCCGTCGATCTATAAAACAAGCTCAACATTGTCCCCGCCACGATAGGTAACTGGTGATAAAACGTACGGTCTTAAGCTCAAATTAACCAGTCATTCATATGTTGGTTTCTGTGCTCCTCTCAAGATTTATTCCGTGACTGTACTGATACTATGCTACTTTCATTCACCGGAACAGTTCTAGTTCTCAAACATTCACTCTCTCCCTGACCGTAACACGGTACAATTTCTTAAATTGTGGCTGATGGTAAAACCTTTCACCTTCATTCATTCGCGCGAACTTCGTGCACCGCGGAATGTCAATCGATGCTGAGGTGAATTATAACCCGATCAACGAACTTTCGAATTACATACCCAAGAGGTACTAGATAATTATTTCATCCCAGTACGCACTATGGTTTTGTTTCCTCATCGGTAACATCTCGGGGACATGAATGACTGCATCATTCTCTTTTTTCAATACGGTCACATTCAGATCAATTCATAAGCACAGGAAATGGAATAAACATGCCAGTAATAAATAATGGTGAATTCATGAGAAATTATAGTACACAGACTCTGATATATTTGTACTATCACAGAATAGAAGGGAGTAAAAGTGGATAAATGGAGTTCAAACAACCTTGGCAAAAACAGATATGAATTAAATCCCCAGAAAAATGTTGCGCATTTTTTATTGAAGTAGCTAAGATAACAACAAATTTGGCATATATTCTTTTAGCTTATTTTCCCAGAGTTAATCTCTCCCTCTCCCCACAAAACAAAGAATGTGTCTCAGTTATTGCACAGTGATACGTTTTTTGAGAGGTTATTTCGAACGTGAATTCAGTGAAGTTCAGCTCTAGTGAATGTCTTTTTTCAATTTAGTCTTTCTGTGAACAGTCTTGAAACAGACAATTTGGCCACAACTCAACCGCATTCAGTTTCCCTCGCTAAATATGCTACATGTAATGATCATATATTTGAAAACTACCACCTGCAAAACATCCATGTAGCGATTAACCTTGTGCACATTTTTGTCTTTTTCTGTCTGTTTTCATTGTGGTTTAGTCCCCTTGAGTTTCATGGTAACCGTGTTTGATCAAATAAAAAATTCGGCACTTAAAACGTCTCTTCACAGTTCCCATTAAACTGGGGCGTTTTCTACGCCAGCCTGTTTATTATCCCTCCATCTTCAAGTTGGCATTTTAAATGGAAAGATGCAGGTAAACGGATGGCTCACGGTGTATTAGACAAAACAGTATTATTTTGCATATTATGACTCAAATCAGCTAATCCTTGCAAAACGAATGCGTACAAATATCTGCTGAGATTGTTGGTTCTAAAACATGCTTTTGAAACCAGTTATATAAAGATTCAATGGAAACATGCCTCTTAATTGTTTCTATTGCAATGCAAAACGTGCGAGATTCGTTAACGGAATACGTAAACCTGAAGGAATATCTTGATAGCGAAAAAGTAAAAACTGATGGATGTAACCCATTCAATATTGGTTATATCGGAGACGAAATAAATAAGCAACACTTTCATGAATTCATTGAACTGTTTCCCGGTTCAAATGTCTGCATAAAGTTCGGTGAGGACATGCTGACAAGCGTTTCAGCCTGCATTGTGCAACAAATTCCATATACTCGTTTGTTGTCCTAATCAGAGACAAATTAGCACTGTCCGCGCGTGTACCACAAAACAGAGGTACATGTTTGTCAATGTGATTCTAAAGTCTCATGGACACCTTTTGTAATATTCAACAATTATTAAGCAAGGAATCTAAATTGGTGTTATTAATTTGGTGTAGTCGAACTAATTTCTTTAAATTGGGGAAAATTCCATTTCACCAAGACAAATAAATGTGTATGTTCATCGCCCTCCACCGCGTTCATAAATTATGAAAATCTTTTCACTCGTGTAGCTTGTTGATTAGATTTATTCACGCAGTCGCTTTAGCACAGGTTAGTCACGATGTTTCACGACATCAACTCCGAGCTAGTTATTGCTTTCTTATCAACAACACAAAACTTAGGTATTGAATTTTTCCTTTAAACAAAAGACATGGGCAAACCGAAGCAAACCTCGTGCTCATTTATCGCTGATTACTCTCTCCCTGATTTGATCCCTGAATGCCAATTAGCTTCAGTTCAAAAATGCAATTCTTGTAATGGGGAGGGGTTTGTTGTTCTCTTTCAGGCAACAGGTTTGTTCAACCAAAGTAGAAGTGGTCAAACATTCGAAAGTTAAAAAAGATTCTATCTCAACAACTTGAAGAGAGGCAACATAGTCATTTACACATCACTGAAGATCTATCTATAACAAGTATTGAACTCAATCAAAACGGTTTGTTATTTATCTTTTTATGTCACATATTTGGAGTTTGCTAGTGAGTCCGTATTCTTCTCATCGTTTAGGCAAATCATTTATTTGTGAAATCTTGGTCGAAGACTAATATCCGGTTTGGTTTAGGCAACTGCACTAACTCGTGCAAATTACAATAAAAAGGAATTAATGGTGCTAACATCGAGACCAGGTTTCTCAAGTATATAATATTACCCGTCAAAATATCTTTCTAGTTTTTGTCACTCACCCCTATTTCCTGAGCAACAGATAACGAGGAAGATAGAACTGGAAAGCAATCCACAAAGATGACGATTCATTTCTCTTAGGCGAACGGTAAATCCATGATGAGTAAACGCGACTGGTCAATGTTTGTGCACTGTGTGCATATATCCAATCCACTTGCCACAGAAGCTTTTTACAGTTACGTTTGGTCGAAAAATTATCTGTCTATCCACAGTTTCAGACACGTGTTAGCCATATCCGTAGTCGCACAATCTTTTTTCCTGTAACTTCGTTGGTGCGCAGCTCCTCCACCTCTGTTCCACAGTTTGCAAAGCCAAAGTGGAATAATAATACAAGTTTTGCGGTTAGTACAAAGCGAAACCTAATCCAACTGTTTCACAGTATTTCTAAATCGTATGCACAAACAGAAGAGGCTCAAATTACACCAGTGTTGGTTGAAACCGTGGATGCGTTCGCTTTGTGTCCAAATAAAGGAACGCGTATAATCTTGATACACAATGAACAAGCGCACGTTAACTGTGAGCAACTATACACGTGTTGTCCTTCTTGTGTTGTGATTACGTCTATCTCTCTGTCTGTCTATCAGTCGATCTCTCGGTTTGGGTAGATCTGGAACTGAGAGTACCGCGAAGTACCTGTTACAATAACAGAGGGAAACGGAAATCCAATTTTTGCATTGTTTGTTTCTTCCTGCTCGATGTCGATGCCGGCTTTGACTACTACCATTACTACCAGTCACACACGCAGTTCGGCATGGTGTTTGTTGTACCTTAATGCGCTCAAGACGGATCAATGTGACTAAACTCTCTGTGTTTGTGCGCGCGTGCGCGCATCAGTGTTTACCTGACCATATGAGAGCGTTTGGGGTGCTCAGCCAATCCACATTGGAATAGAGTTATGTGCTCACCTGACAAGCCAGATAAACATTTGATGGTGCGACAGTGCAAGCGTTGACACTGTCAGCTGTGGAAGAGGTTAGCCAGATGGGTTCCACAAGGTGTTTGTGTGTGTATACACCATGGCATCATAAAACCGGTCCCTGAATCTGCGCGTGTGTGCGCGTATGAGCATTTCAGAGTGGGTAGGGAAGTATCGATTGTTATCGACGAAGTGTTACCCCGCTGATATATATATATATATATACGTTAGGTAATGAACTCGTTCACCTGTCAGTGAAACAGTGCTTCGATGATACTTCCATACACAGCTCATGTGCTTAATTATCTGACCAAAGGCGTTTGTGCTGCTTGTCTGACAAGTTTTGTGCCTGCTAAACGCTTTCGGGAATGAACGTACCGGCCGAATTGATCGGTACCATAGTTTGAAATTGGTTACACTTTCAGACTATTCTGAAGCACACTTATTGATCAGCCTCCGCTATATGCTGTCGAACGAAAGTTCCTTAATGATCTACAATTACATTTCAAGGTTAAATGGGGGTATTCCTTTATTATCTAAATCAACGTACCTCACCTCTGAGACATACTAATCAGTTATAAATGAATTTCTATTACTGTATTTCCAGCAATACTCAGCGCATTTTTTTCGTTACAACACAGTCTGGTTTGACCGTTCGTGATTATTATTTGATGTAATTAAAGAGATCACGTGATAACTGGAATGCGGTTCTCATATCAATGGTACGGGTAACCGTCGTGTGTGAAAAAAGATGATATTTCAAAAATGCATTTCATCGATGATTGAGTCATCATCATCGGACCGGAGAGGGTACATAATTTGATTTTACTACTCCTTATTTCATCTGCAGTATATTCTATTATTTCAGAACCACTGGTGATCGGTTTCAATCCGTCGTGATTGAATTATGCTTTCTTAGCATGACCGGAAAAGGTTTTTTGTAAGCACCAGAACTGACTGACTTAAACTTAAGCTTTGTGTTATTTAATACTGGTGGAAACGATTGAGACTAGTTCAAGCAAAGCACATCCAAATTATAAAGCGCGTTGCCTGTTATGGTTGATGGTATTTCTACACCTCCTCAGAAATATTTGCGATTTTAGGATTTTTGATTGCTTCCGTACCGCGATCGGTAGTTTCTAGTGAATCCCGAAATTTATTTCAGATTCGGAGGTAATCAACGTGTAACTGGAAGCACAGGTAACGCGTATTGGGGCATTGCAAAGCCTTACAACTCCACAAATCGATCGAAAAAATTGAACTACTTTCAAATGTATTATTTTAACATATCGAAACGTATGTAAATGAAAAACTACATTCCTCAAATAATAGTCGATCAATCACACAATGAAAATCCTGGAAACAGAAATTGGTTAGATCAGTTTGATTATTCACATTTGAAAACTAAAGAATGTCAGACAACTGAGGTCATTGCTGTCAGAAAAATGTACCAAATTATAAAGTATTGTTTTGCTACCAAGTCAGAAAACTTTTTTTGGCTATTTTACCCATTCCGAACGTAAAAATACAGTGTAGTTGTTATAATTTTCGCTGATTTGTTAAAAATATCACAGTGATCATGTTCAATATTATCACAAACACCTGGTAACTTTTGTATGATGATTTCGAGGTCTTAATGAAACGGGGACTGAAAAGCTGGGAATCACTGGAGAGCTTTTTGTATGTGAATCGGTCTCATCAGCAATGCGAATCCACCAACTAAACCGAGTACAAACGCGTAGGCGGCCTCCATGCGTGGGTTCGAATCCCACCGATGCTACTGAACTTATCACAATCGAAATAAAATCTCCTAAACAACAGCTGGGTTATTGATCACTTAAAAAGGCGGTTAAAGCCAAGAGTTCTTTCCAATCGTTAATCCTCAGAGTGTTACACCACTATACTCTCACAGGGTGGCTAGGAAAGCACTAGGAGGGTGGGGTAGGGTAAAGGTTACAGAGTTACGATCATTTGGTTAAACTGATAATGTAACGTGATCATTTGACCATAGTTTGATTGTCTGAACATCATTTGACTATGGTGTTGATAATCCATTTTTGTTTGCACAGTTCGGAGTGGTGGATCCGAATGGGTATCCCTTTGATTGTGCGCAACATAAATTGCCTTACTTTGTTCATTGGGGTCACGTAGATGACCTTAAATGACTTTTCGACATGTACCTTGTGCACTGTGTTGATTAAATGTTCCACAATTGAGCTACGGATGAATTTTGTTAGTCTTTTTCTCAATCACGACAGGGCGATACTCTTGAATCCGTTTGGTTAACTATATCATCAATGTATCCGGTTCTGCTGGAGCGCGTGATTTGATTTACACCGGGAAACGGCTGACAGTGCCAGCAGATCCTAAAGCCACTGAGCAATGACCATTGAGAATGATCACAGTGTTTTCAATTCGGCAACGTAAAATTTGGATTTTATCGCTTTCAATTGTCTCTTTGGGAGGAGTTTACTGACGCCGTCGTTGACAAAGGGTAAATTTCGTAAGGACGGTGTAGAGTTTGTTCTTTTGTGGTTCAATCTGCAGATACTGTTCCAGCACATTTTTTGGAGTATCCATTCTGTTGCGACATGCTTGTAATTGCTTCAATCCATCTGTCAATGTTTAGTTTTTGCACCGTGGGCTAGACAACGCACAAGGTTTCGTTTTTGGCTGATCGCTACTGCATCGTGGATGGTTACGTATTGTTTCATCCGAGTGTCAACTATAAACATGTCTCTAGAACATCCCGTCCTCAGTTCAGAAAGCCACACATTGCGAAAAGGAACTTATTCATTCTTTTTAAGCTCCAGTTTAAATTGTATCAACCCATGTGAAGTTCAACAGCAGTGGAGAAACATTTTTTGTTGTCACCGTTGACAAATATTTAATCAGCATAGCGAATAAAAGTATTCATTTCTAGTTCGCGGTTTTCTTATTCAGCAATCTCAATGACTTATAATAATGGGCCTAGTGTTAAATCAACTGCTATACCGTCAACTTGGCGATGATACATGTGTCCATTGAATAATAAATAATTGTTTATCGAGTAATGTAAAAGGAGGGACACAAAACGTGCGCGCTGCTGACGAGTTCCCAGAAGGACGAAACACTGTTCCAGTGCTCTTTGTCGGTTATCACACAGATTTTCATCGCGACTTAAAGGTATTTCAGATGATACATCCGAAACGCGGTGTTTGTCTGGTTCTGTGTAAAAGCAAAGATAATCAATCGTTTCAACTAGAGGCCCCTTGATTATAAGGGATGATACATTCAGTGAAGATATATTTCAGACGTTTATGTTTGGGTTTTTGACTGTTTTCATGAACTGACCTTCGTTGCGTAGGTTGAATTTCATTATTTTCTATTTCGCCTGTTCGGCGAGCTTGGCAATTTGTTTGCAAACATTTTATCACCAGCCCAGGTGACATCATTAGTGCTTGTGAAGTGGCAGTGTTCTGCCTGTACCCGTTCGTTAATATATGCGTTCTTCTCCATCGACTATTTTCGTCCTCTGCTCTCACTGTGTTCGACTCGGTCCGCCGTTGAACTACTGCGAGCGGGTGGGGGTGGGAGGGGAGGAATTTGTCCTTTTGTCCCGATTGCGGTTTCCGTCCGTTCTCAGGTCACGGCGTGACCTTTGTTTCGTCATTTGGTCCTTGAGTTGCATTGGCGTGTACACGTGATCAAGTTCGATATGCTCGTTTATTGAGTAGTTCGAAGAGTGCCAGGCCTCAAGAAATTTTCTGGCGTGTTTTGACCGGGCTTGGTCGATAACTCTCACTGATTAGAAGTCAAATTGATGTCCTTCTTGATCTTCGTGGAGGGAAATCAACGATAGTGGGTCATGCCTTCTGACTGTCGATTGGTGTTCACGGATCCTTGTTGACAGTTTTCTCCAAGTTTGTGCGGTATATTGTTTTGAACAGTTCTTGCAGTTTGTTTTGTAGATGACGCTGCTCTTGTCCTTTTCCATTGTTCTCTCCTTGGATTTTGACAGAAGTCCCCTTAGACAGGCGATCGGTTTGTGGGCGACTTGGATTCCACTATTTTCTTTCTAGTTTGGAGATGAGTCACTGTACAACTGACATACATCGTGAATGTGAACTTTTGCACTTAGGGGAGCACATGGGCTGCTTGAGCCTCGGCGTTTCAGGCTTTCAAATTCAGTCACTGTGAGTGTCTTCTGAATCTTTTGTCTTTTCGGCAATATCGTGACTTGTTTTTCAGTAGCTTCTGTTTCTTCTTTATCCCAGCCTATCTGGTGAAAATTGGTCTTGTAAATCAAAATTGCTTCAAATTTTTAACGTAATCAGTTTTTTTCATTATTACTACTTCAGCATCTACATCGGTCTTCACATCACTAGTTTCTTATTTTGCTTTAGTCGCATAGGATAGGATTCATGGGGAAGGCTGTTCAGGAGTCCGGTGACTGTTTTTCTTCGGACGATGAGGATAGCATGTATTCAGTAAAGTTGTTTTTTAAAAATTCCTGGTAAAGGGAGGCTATTAAACGTAGATTTCCGGTTTGGGGTTATCACGTTTTAAAATTGTGTTTCAATTCTAGTACACTGATCTTATGAACGATGATGACAGATTTTTCTTTAGCCGATGTGACTTCTAACTTTTCTTCAGTCAATCCCAGTCAATGAGTAAAGGAAATAGAGTTACGTCTTCCCACTCCGTCCTTTGGCCACAATTTTCGCAGATATCACGAAATTATTCGTCGTACTATCTAGTCAATTACGAGTGGACATTGTCGCTGTAATATGCCTCACCATATTTCCTCAATTCTGGATTAAAATTGATTTGAAATAATTCTTGAAAATTCTTGAGTTTCTTGTAATGAGGTTGATTTGCTTTGTTCTCAATATTTTCAAATCTCCCGTAGATATTGACCCCATCGTAAACATTCCTTCTGAAAATTTATAACACTTCTGACTTTCTCGAGCCTGACAAAATATTACGTACTCATTGTGTCTCTGAAACTTCGATGAGCCCCCAGATCTGATAGCCATTTCAGATCCATCACCCCAAACTGTGCTAGCAAAACCAGATTGTCTGCATTCTAAGACCACCATGAACAATCAATATGACGTAATCAACCATGATTTGAAAAATTCAACGATAACTAAATGGTCATGTTGCATTATCACCTTAATCAAGTGATTACAACTACCCTCATCTCACTGAATTTTGTAAATCCTAACCTTTGCTACCACCCAGTGTTCGTGTATTGATGTAAGGGCTTGAAAAAAATAATCCAGTTATTTCTCCGCTACAGTTATCTTATGAATGAACAGTGGGATACTCCAACAATAGTGACCACTTATCTGAAATAACTTATTCTATATTTTTTGATTAAATAATCCACATTCACTTCACATTTAGTTGCTAGTAGTGTTGAGGGATAGGTTATATCTATGTGGACTAACCATCTTTCAGACTTCATCTTCGCGCACAATCTTAAGTTCATCCAGTCAACCGTGCACTCGTGAAGCATTATAGACTCGTTTTACTCGCCCTAGAGCCCATCTATAGTGCGTATTTACCGTCTCGCTCGACCTATGAACTATTTGAGCTATTTGACACAGTGGTAACACTCACGCCCTCCATGCAATGGATCTGGAGTTCAATGCTCGGGCGGGACGCTGGAGATATACAACTGATGAGCTCTAAGGCGAGCGAAGCTGGAGTCTAGTGCTTCTCGAGTTTGCGGTTGGCCGGATGAACTGAGGATTGTGCGTGAAGATTAAATGAGAAGAATGGTCAGTCCTACATCAAGATTAAAAATCATGATTCGTAATTATTTTTTCTCCTTTGTATAAGTGTTTTCATGGCCTCCTCGCCTATTTGGTTTCCATCAATTATATTTAAGCTACTACCCTACCCAAATATTCACCCTGATTTTCACTAATTACCACTGAACTACCAAATTATTTCATGTATGGCAGGCCATGAACATTGAATAACCGTCAATATATATTGTATTCTTATAATAGTGGAAGACGACTTTTTAGAAACTGGAAACAATGTTTTCCCGTCACAAATGTGAATAAAGAAGTCCGAAACATGGGTTTGCACAAACTCATGTTTCTGACTTATTTATTCCAATTCTCATCATAATGCTCAGACTTATAAGTTGCGTTGATAGAAAGTAAGCTCACGTTGTGTTACTTGATTCAAACAGATGGTTCTAAAGAAAACGATATTTTCCTATATTTCCTCGTAGTTTGCGAACAACAAAAGCCGCACTGGATCGTTCGGCGATTAAGTCGATTCGGTGTGTTGCTCTCTTTCATTCTAGAACTGCTGTTTCAATAAATATCCCCGCAATTTTACATTAATCACAGTAGACACGAATCACGAATGGCACTAGTTGTCGTCTTCCAAAGCTGCGCGTCAACGAGAATCAGCAGGAAGTCCACTGAAACGGGGGCTAGTTTATCGGAGGAAATCATTGGGATTAAATAACATGTGCAAAGAAAGATAATAAGCCAAACAGTTAGTAATTAATCGCCTACTTGTTTGCTCCTCGCTCAACAGCTTCTGTTTAAACCGCGTGGCTTTTAATCGATCGATACTATCTACTTGTGATTCGGTATCTGGAAAATGCAACTGGAAGCCCCTTGACTGGGATTTTCTCAGAAAGTTAAATCACCACAAGTTGCCATTATGAGTAATCAGACACAAGTAATTGATCGTTTGATCAACTTGGGGAGTGAGTTTGAAGCCGGTGGTAGCATTGAAAATGAAATGAAACGTTGCGCATAGCAAAATTCAAACTAGATTCCGCAAATCTAAGGTATCCGTTCTATCATCGAGACGTTAACCTCTCCTAACAGAAACCATTGCGCAGTTCAACAGTGTTTTCGTAACAGATTTCTGACAACTTTTTAATTTATTTCCGATGCTGTTTGACGATTTCCAGTTATTCAACTTTGAATAACCGTCAACGTATGGCTCTGTTTCTGCATAGATACATCTTGTAAATCAACTTCAGTAATAAAGGTTATTGTTCAGACGGGTTGAACTTTTCAGCAAGTGCCTTGTTTTTGATTATGTAACAAAATGCACACCCAGACACCCAAAAGAATTCCTTGATTGACCTTACACAATGGGGACTATCGGAACTTGATCGGTTCGGAACAGACGCGTTCAAGTCAATACGCCGTGAAATTCTAACTTGCATCTATGCCTTATTCAACCTGACCATTCACAGAAGAGAATATTTCAAAACCTCTGCACCATTGCGCGGTCAACTTATACGTCGAAAAGCTCACCTAAGGAACGTATATTTTCTCATATTGATAGCAGCATGAATTTCTGATCTAATAGTGAATTAGTTTCACAAATTATTTTAACAACAGAATTGATATATTTTGTTGGTCCTTTGATTTTCCCAAGTGACTTGTAGGCTAATTCCTATTTACTTGTCAATTAACCTAAAACATCCAATCTCTATCTCTCGTAATCTCTCCGCTTTCTTCCTATATACGTAAACTTCGTCAGTTTCATATTCAACAATCTTTTTTTTCAAATGTCAGTGTGTTTTCCAAATTTACTTTATTTTTCATCTGTTGTTTTTTCCAATCTCACAAAGAAAGACTTAAAACTGTTTCCACGTGGGTCGACCAGCATTAGCCGCGTCTCTTCAATTCGGCCGGAGGAGTTGATAACTAACCTGTGCAAACCTCATTGGAATGCCTTGTGAAAAATTGAGCATACAATTCTTATGGACCCTACACATCCGCCGTACACAGATTTCACTTCCTCTTGATTCCATCCGACAACTAGATACCAATATCGTTATGTTTCCTCTCGAACAAACAAGTATCATAACTATACAGTACCCTCTATAGCACAGATTCTAGTTAAAATGAACGGGTTTTCACGGACTGTTCAAAGTTTTGGGACCCAAACTTGTACTCCTTCCCTCCAACTTGTTCCTTTTTAACTGCAGTGTAGACTTCATGCCTACAAAAGTTGCAATTGCAATACAAGACAACACAAATATGCTTTCAATATAAATAATTATTATATAATACGTACAACTGTTTTCGCTTCCTTTTATGGTTATTGGCTATTAAAATTTACAACACACTCTCAGGAAGAGGGCCACGTCTATGCAAATGCTAGCTGGGGAAATAGACACAAAAGGAAAATGGGCGGCGGGGGCAAGGTTCGAACTTAGGACCTCCCGGGTGGTTATTTCGACGGCCTTAACACCCAAACACCACCCAAGATGTATTTGAAACATGTATAGATACAGACAGACAGATATACTTAGTATTTTTCGTTCCAGTTCACATCCCAGCACAGAGTTTGTGATATTGATCGCATAAAGAAATACTGCTTTATATTCCACTTAATAAAGCAATCAATAAAAAAAGTAATTTTCAAGCGATACTCCCAAAAGTTGAATTAGTGGCTGCAATTTGAAACAGAATTCACACTACTTGAGGTTTCGACACCCAGATTGCACCAACCTCAACGGATTGCTCAGTTAGTGGAATTTAAAGGTCACAAATTGTTAACGTTGACCAGCCATATCTTATGAGCTCGGACCAGATATAAAGGGGTAGAGCATGAAAACTGATTTTCGAATAAGCTGTGACTAAAATAGTGTCATGTCCCTGTGTCTGACCGAATTTCCTTCTAAAGAAACTTTTTGTTTTAGGTGAACAATATATAAACTAAGATTACTGGCTTTCAGTTAAGATCCGTGTCAAATACGAAGCACTCTGTGGAAGGACTTTTGTCAATCCCTAATTGGCAATGCTGATACTCAACTGTGTAAAGTGAGTAGTTGAACCAAACAACTTCTAAGCTATTACACACACCGTCAGCCAACTGGTTTATGTGTGTATGCGTGTGTGTAGACTGAAGAATGTGTAAACCATCATGTGTGCAAAATGTGCACCAAAATAAAACGGAAAGCCTTGCAAAGTTCGTCCATCTTGCGGCGCATTACTTCTTCGCAGTTTACCGCTTATTCATGTTGACTGGAGCTTTTGAGCAACAACAACAGGGAACCGAGAAAACGAGCGCTGAAAACGAGTGTGCGAACTATGGAATCATGATGCTCACCTCACAACTGACTTCGGTAATCCGGTCAAATGCGGGCCAGGTGCGGCGCCAATTCACATAGGCTGAAGTGAAGACTGCTGGAGCGACCAAGCATCCACACTTCGCACAGAGTCACATAATAAGCACACTTTCTGAAATGTTTCATAATTCTGAGTAGACGGCGCGCGCACACCTTTGTTCCATTCGTGATCATTTTCATTGGTGTTTGGTGTTAACGTACAAGTTGGACAGTTTTGTGGTTTATCACCGAGACAATGAGGAAAAACTGATGCGGAATCGATATTTATTGTGAAAGTTCACTTCAGGACGTGTAAGTAAGAAATAATGTGATCAAGCTATTAGCAGAATGTGTTGCTTAAACATCTGATTTGAAGCATGCCATAAAATTGATTCGTTTCTTCCACTTCCTGAACCGTGTCATCGACTAGTGCCACGCATACAGACTAAAACGCATTCCACGCATTCCATAGCAGAATATTTGACATAGGCAAATATAAGATTACGTTCAATGCATCAAGGTGAATCCAATCAGTGTCCTGATTCAAACTTCACTGTTTTTTTCCTGACTAACAATAATCACGGTCATTACCGAGCGATCCCTGCGTTTTATCATAGACACATGTTCTAGCTGGGATGCAAACTCATTTTCAGTGAAACATATCTATTCACGGTTGCATTTTTCATGCTTAAAACTTACTTTCAGAATTGTTCCCGAAACTAATATAGGGTATTTCAAGCTGATTACTTTTCAGCGAGACCTCCAAACGTAGATTATTGTGCTTGGGCAAAATGTTATGCAGTTTGAGTATGTCATGGATTTACCGTCACCTTAACCAATTATGGTGCGATAGACGTACTAGTAGTAGTAGTAGTATTAGTAGTAGTAGTAGTGCTATGATTCCAAAAGCAGTGCTGCGACGATGAACTCAACTGATTTGAAGAGCAGCATTGGGTAGAGGTAAATAGAATTACATAGAACGAAATATCTAATTTGCAATGATTAGTTAGTATTTTCATGACAGTCTCTTCATCGATTATTGCCATCCTGATAGTCTGTAGTTACCAAAGTAGACCCTTTGATTTACTCGCGGATGCCATGGGAATCAAACACTCGCTACTGGTGTGCATAAACTACTCACAAATTTGAGTAGTACGTCACAACAGCATTCGTAGTAGTCTTAGTCATTCATCTGCGTAAATATATTTATTTGAGAAATTATCGCTCCATTTTCCATCTATATTATCCCAAACTTTCTTTTGAAAATCAAAAGAACCGGTTGAACGTCAGTCGAGTGGAATATTATTTGAAAACCAGTTCATTGGTATGAATACTTCACTGTTATTCAACAGAATTAGTCGACCCGCCGGACCCAAAATCCAAAATTTAAATACACTATCCATTTGACCAGCAGTCAACTGATTGGTCAGAGTCAAGCTATCTAGCTGTTTTCTCCCTCGAACTTGGAACTGATGGGCTTTGAGTCTGAATAACACATATGGTAACATAGGGTAACGCATATGGTACAGCACAAAATGATAAAACACGATCATTTGTCATTTGCATCATTTCTGCATGAAGCTAATCGATACATTCAATGAAATGCCTAAATATTATATACAGACATGCATATATATGGGTTAAGTAACCACATATGTACTACGCATAGCCTCATTGAGTGTTCATTGATTGGATGATACGGTTGTGGTGGAAGTTAGGAAGGAAGGATGTATTTTTTTAAGCAAAGCGCTGTTTATTGGATGTTATAGAGCAGGAAAAAGAGAAACAAAAATGAGTATGTAGAAAAAACAGTATGAATAAGATCACACTTTAGATGTAAGTCAGAGGCTCACGAGAGGAGTTACGGGTTATTTTGTGCCCTGTGTGGAGTTTGAGTCGTGATAGTCGATAAAATTTGGCGAACTGTTCTTGTGCAGTTTGAGTAGGTAGGAATACCACCTCCGCTGTTGCAAGATCACGGTGATAAGGGCTTTCGATGAGTTTGGGGGACACGATTTTGGATGCATGTTCATTGATCTGGCATCCTGTAATCAAACTTCTGTAGTCCCCGTGTTCGGCCAAGCTGGTTTATTTTCCTTTTCTCCTCTATAGCCCTTCCTGATCATGTAGCTCATGTAGCTTGCTAGAAAGCAAGATGATTGACGATTATGGAGAAGGACAGGAATTTTGGTTTTTCATTAACGTCCAACGAAACCATGGATCAGAACTTTAAAACTGTACGCATGCAACCGTGGGATTTTTAGAACAATAATCTTACCTAATCATCTTCTTAAGAAACCACCATTCACAGAATCATCTATGACAAGTAGAACTATTCATAGTCTCATTTGGCCAGCTATCGTTACCGTTGGTCCTTGAGCTTCCTCAGGTAGATTCCTCCAAATTAACTTCTCCGGGTAATAGTTATCCAACATAATCTGCCTTGAGCTGTTGAATTCTCCTTCATTTTTTTCCTGGATATTCATCCCCAAAATGAGCAGCTGGGGATGGGA
Source organism: Echinostoma caproni (assembly GCA_900618425.1). Taxonomy (NCBI): domain Eukaryota; kingdom Metazoa; phylum Platyhelminthes; class Trematoda; order Plagiorchiida; family Echinostomatidae; genus Echinostoma; species Echinostoma caproni. The sequence continues at coordinate 30,333 of UZAN01039787.1, read as the reverse complement.
TAAGATATTACTTTTACCTCGGGTATTAGGCTGATGAAATGAGAGTTCTAACAGTTCCATGTGAGTCTTATGCAAACCGATATGGAAAGAGTTCCACCACTGAACCCAATAAAAATCAATGCCACAAATGAATTTGCTTGCGACTTCCGATTCTGGAGTGAATTTTAGCGCACTGCGTGCTCGTCAGACAATAACGAAATAACTTTGACGTACCGGCAGTGCAAGAATAAACCTTATATAGTATACTGAAGCTCCGACTCTTCCAATTTTACGACGAAGTTATCGGTCGTTTTCAACTCTGCCTGCTTGTTTGAGCAACGTTTCGGAGAGTTCGTTAAGGTTTTTGAAATTCGAAATTTTATCCCTAACTACTTAAATAACGTTGCAGTAGTTGAGAGATCGTCTCAGACACAAACCAACCAACGCTACTATAGTGCCTTTTCTTTTGCAAACCTATCTATCTATCCATTATATCTTCCGTGGTTTATTCTACAGTGACCTGACCACCTTAAGTGTACTCACATCTGGTCTTGACGCCAAACCGAAAACTGGAGAAACTATCTACAGTCCATCTTCATTTCCGTTTTTCATTGAGGATTTTCGACATTAAATGTGTTTACATTCTTGCCGGTGACCAATGCTGCCGGGAACCTGCTCCAAATAGGCATGACCCTTCGCGAGGAGTTGATCTAAACCTTCAAACCTAGAGAGATTTTTTAAAATTAAAATTGTTATCACTTGTGTTTCAGGTAAAGGCAACCGGACAAAATTGATTTACGTTGCGTTCTTTTAGACCTTTATATCAGGTCTCCACTCAGTCTTCTAAGTTTCAGCGAGAACAGCTCAAAATACCTTTTCTCGTGTTCACAGCTTTCTCCATTTGTTCGGTAACTATTCGAGTGGCTAGATGCTGTACCTTTTTAAACATCTTACATTCCTCCTTTGGTATGGCGTTCATACCGGAACACAATAATCGAGCAACACGAAAAACGGCTTTATACAGAAGGAGAAAAGCTTCAGGCTCTTTACATGTGGTCGTGGCACACAGATTGAACAACTTCCCCTGACTCTATTGGTCACCTTCAGGCATCGAGCTGTGAGTTTAAAGTTCTGAGTCACAGAGACCCATGAATACTTCATTTTCAACATGCCTCAATTCCATTTCGCCTGTTTGTTGAGTTTGGCAATTTGCTTCCAAACGATTCATCACCAGCCAATGTGACATCCTCAGCGGGTGTTATGATATCACTTCGACTCGCCTTGCATCATTTGCAAGCAAACTGCCAAGCTCGGGGAACAGGCGAAATGTAGTTCAGTTCATCCGAGCTTCGAGAACCAATTATCAATACATTATCAAAATCCATCTCAATAATAATCCATTTAGTAAGGTTGTATCAGCTCTGGTTTCCAACAAAACTTTTTTAACTTAATGGTAAGTACCACTAGATCAATCATCTGTAAATAAAATTTAGACCCTTAACTGGTCTATTTGCGTCATTTCAGTTTCATAAATGAGCGTGAAACGGGGATTATGTATATCCCCTTTCAGACTGTTACTGAATACTAGGAATAGCAACACACCTTACACTAAACACTGGGGAACCTCATTTGTGACTATACCAGATTCAGAGAGAGATGATCAACCATCTTTACGTTATATATGCGGTTCAGTAAAACAATTTGTGTCCGAATCCATTGCATTTCCTATTATTTTGATTCTTTGCATTTTGACAGCTGATGGCTGTCAGAGTTTAAGTATTTTCAGAAGTTTGAATGGCGAGTTACTGAAAGTGTGCTTTTCATCTAGATGTCTTTTAACTTCGTTCAGAAGTACCAGTAGGTATACAGGAGAAGATTACCATTCAGCTAAACCATTCTGATCTGAGTCTGTCGATTCGGGCTACTTTAGCACACGGAGTTCTCAGAACGAATCTGCTCCGTTTTTATAATGTCACCCCGTTTGTTGTGTACCGGCAGTTTCGAAGCGGTTTCAGGATCACCGGAACACTGTCAATACTCCATAAACCGCAGCTTTACACGAAAAATAGTTGTGCTTGTTTCCCCTTGCCTTTTGATGACACACACAAACTTCTTAGTTCTACTTTAATTAAACTCCGTCATCTTTAACAGTATATTCGGGTACTAGTTCAAATCACTTGTGGTCCATCGATTCGGTCTCAATTATGCATCCACGAAACTGTCCTAAAACAGGTCTTTTCCTGCATTGTTCCACCATCAACCTAAAACTAAAAATTTCATGATTGTTCTTCTACTTCAGGATGACCTACTTTGACGAGTTTCTCGTAAAAAATGGACTGACTATCGAGTTTCGTGGACCTGCCCATCTTCTAGATCCTGCAACATGCTGTGTGAAAGCCATTTTCTCTAACCATTACAAGAAGTAAGCATCTTGCCAGCCCTTGAAGTCATTTATGACAAGAAACCGCTGATATTTCTCCCAGCTCTCCGGCATAACCATCAACACCATCATATTTTCTCCTGATGTTGCATAGCACGCCGATTGGTATCAGTGTCAGCTGGATGCAACCTACTATTGTGAAAATATACGGAGTGATCCATTCCAGAAGTGCTTGCCATTCGTTTACGCACGGCTGAACTAACAGCAATGCACTACTCCCTTATCCTACTTACTGTCTACCCTACTCCATCAAAGACTGGTATACATAGTTATACTAGCTTCTTTATGGCAACCAGGATTCAATGCTGAAGATTATCTTTGATTCCTGGGTGCGGGTTTTTATTGCTCCCCATCTCACTCTGTTACTACAAGCCTTCTTGTACCTCACGATGATACTGTGTCTGTAAAAGGTGTTTTTGTAGCTTTTAAATTCTCGCCCGTATGACTCAAGCGGTTAACTCTTTTTTAACAACAAATTAACATTCAGCTATCTACGACTCACCCATCTTTGAAAGTTTCGAATTGGGTGAAATTGATATGTGAGACGTGACACATATCGAACAGTTTCGGTTGACTTCTGTAGTGTTTTGGGTAAATCGTGGCCTGAAAGCGGAACTGTACTTTTTTCGGGTGTACGCAGCGCCTTTGCGTTGCCACTGAGACTGAGCTGCTTTGAAGGAGCACTGTGATCAATGAGAGAGGTGGCTTGCCTCAGTGAGAAGCACATTCTATCACAGTGTGATTGGTGCTTTGCTACTGTTAAGTAGGAAAGAACACGACTGCGTACAGAGCGAGCGGAAATAACCACGTCAGATTGTTGATCCGCTACCGCCTGTCAGGAGCGGCAATCATTACAATCACGTGCACTTCTCCAATGTTTACGAATCTTGTAAAGGAGTTACTCACTACCCGTAAGTGTAACATAATATAGCCGCCAGCATTTACTTCGTACATCTGAGTGCTTTTGGTATTTTGCAATTCTTGTTTTTTATTCGTTTATATGTGAAGCAAAAGTTGGGCTTCCAGTATATTCTGAGAAATGGATATGGTTTACTTCAGCATATCTAATAAAAGGAGTACGTCGATGATATTGTGTTTGTTGGAATGCATAGTGTTTTTGACAGACTGTCAAGTTCTGTTACCCCATTCGTCATGTGCTTTGCATCTTCACAGTGCAAAGTGATGCTGCACGACTGGGTGTCGCCTACTCCCGCTTTGAAACTAAATGGCCAGGAATTAGTTATGGTGGATTACTTTTCCTACTTAGGTAGTTGTGTGACAAATGACTGTACTACAACAGAAGAGATAACCTCCTGCATTTCCAAGGCTCGAGCAGCGTCCGCAGGACGGAAACACATTTGGTGCCGACATGATGTTTCGTTGAAACTGCGAGGTCGCACCAATGTGCGGTTAGTTCTGTTTTACGATTGCGATACCCTAAATTTGCGCGTGGAAGGTCAACTATAAATCAAGTATATTAGTTTCATTATCGGTGTTTACTTAGTTTAGCCCACGTGGGATAGAGCGAACGGGTTAGTATTTTGGAGGTAAGCAATCATGTGTTTGGGAGTTTATCAGGGATATGCCTGCTAGCTCGTCGAATTCAGATTGGTTTGCTTCGTTGGTGAGGACACGTATTGTGTATGCCTAGAAACAGTCAGCAGCACCGCAATTCATTCGTTGTGGCTGACCCAGGGTGGAGAAAACCGTGTGGAGTTGAACAGGTGACGTGGGGATGAGGCCTAAATAAATGCACAGAGCGACTGTATGGTGGATGTCTCGCGCCTTCCAGATTGTGGTTCTAGAGACTGGGCAATTGGTTGGTTGGAGATACTAAAGGCCATGGTAATCAACCGAAAACAGTGGTGTTCTTATTGCCATTTCTTATCAGGTCAGAATGCTTGAAATAGCATGTATGCAGAGTTCGATTGTGTACTCTCTGTATTGACCATAGAAGTTTAATCTCTTTTCCTTTCGTCAAAATGGGTTCAATCCCTGTTCGTCTTACATATTACTAATAAGTTTCTACGCAGCCATCCGTGACGTTTGCTCCATTGTATTTCGCTGTATGATGAGGATATGAATATCCGAGTAGAAATGACCGCAAGCCAAAGCACTAAATGTTGGTTTGACTGCCAAGTAAATTTCAATTGTCAGATTAGCATGCAAACGGTTGGAAGATTTTCATATCTATTTCGAATTTCCTTTATCTGGTGCACGTCACTTACTTAGGACGTTTTCGCCCGAACCCCATTATTATCAGTACACTGTGACCAAAGGCAACTGTTTTCACAACCAACCCAATGGAAAAAATGGTTCTAACGAGACAGCTGGACTCTAAAGGCGTAATCTAAAATCTTCAAACTTCTACTCTCCATCACATCACGGGTTTTAATAATGACAACAATAATAATTTAAGTACATATAATATTTCAAATTATGACGGAAATAAAAATCAATACGTCGTGAAAATTATCTGCATGTTTAAGGGGGTGTAAAATGTCGTCAAAAGCACTCTGAGTGACTGATTGACGAGGACATTGAATAATTACCCGATGAGATATTATCAAGAAAGAACCAGAAACCATGTGAAGTCTTAACGTTCCATTGTGTGTAATAGAATTAACGGGAAATTTGGTCGCTATGTGGCAAGTTGGTGTACTCAGGATAGTACCAAGTTTAATGCATAAGGCGTTAACGAAAATCGTCACGTTAATCTATTGTTTCTAATGTTGAGCAAGACTAAATACTAATTCTAAAACGTGTGAATCAATAAACGTGTAGTGTACCGAAAAACGAAATTGATAAAAGTAATCCTAACTAAGGATTGCCTGATCCCGAGGAAGAGATGAGGGAGTGGGCTGTTCCTATGAGAACAACCACCTTCCTTTGAATTTTTCACTATAATTTATCGAAAATATCTTCTACTTGTGAGTAATATCGTCAGGAATTTGGAAGTTCTTATTCTGAGTATCAATCGGAGGTCCCGCAAATCGCCCCAAGGGGGACTCCAATTGTACATAAAAGAATGAGCGAAACCATATTCAATGAAACTAAATTGATTTAATTCTTTAATCAACTAACTGGCTTCGTTCACAAAGTTCCCGCGAAATATGCCCTACAAATCCCGTGAAAACCTGGTGGTTGACATTGTCTTCAATTTCAAGAAAAACCACCATGCAAATGATTATTTGGCACTACAGATACAAACTGCTTAGAGTGAACAGAAACTCGAACAAGCAGGAACCCTCATTCAACTGATTTCGCCGTTCAAAATTTCTTATTCATCTCTAAACCGCCCCAATACACCAGAAGCGTAAATCCGGACTGAGTTTGAAATCTGAAATTCTCAAACTTTCTTTAAAAAGGGACTCAGGAGCAGGCATTCGCTCAAAAGTTACCATATGATAGACTCACCAGTGGCCTCTATTCAATAATAGCCCTAAAAATGTGAAATCTCAATTTTGAAAAGTTCACCAGTTACTCAAAGTATTCCGAACGGTTCATCGGTAAACCATTAATAAATTCAGACATCCATCTGCGAAAAGTCGATCAGGATAAGGTAGCCTCATTTACAGTATCCTAGGCGCACTCAACGCAATATACGATATGAATGAATTTCATCGAATAACGTCGGCGCCGCAGACCTAATGTCCCGAATGCAATAACAATTTTGCATTGATTTCACACTTATTTTAAACCGTTTCATGTTAGGTAACTCAATCGTCCAAGATAACGTCGGCCAAGGAGCTGTGTTCCACTTTCTGGACAACGGAAGACAGGTCTGCAGTATCGACAAATCAAAGGACATGCAATTCAAACATAAATCAGGTCACTCGGAGAACAAGAACTGAGATTGCTTGTTGCCCATTTAACCGGTAAAATATCTATTTACATATTGTTTAGTCTCATTGATTTCTTCCACCTAGGTAGCTGCGTGACAAAAGACAGGAGCATACTCAATGAAGTAACCGTCCACATTTCCAAGGCTCGAGCAACTTACGCAGGACTGAAACAACTTTGGTGACGACATGTTTCGTTGAAACTGAAAGGTTGCGTATACTGCGTCAGCGTACGGTCAGTTCTGCTCTGTGGTTGCGAAACCCTAAATTTACCCGTGGAGGATATTTGTCGTCTAAAAGTATTCGACTGCAGATGTTTACGTAGTTTGGCGCGGGTTGGATGTAGCGAGCGTGTAAGCAAATCTGAGGTATGGTGTTTGGTATTTGGTAATAATTCAGTGGAGAATTCGTTGTCCCTTCGAATTCAGATTAGTTGGCTTCGCTGGCTAGGACACGTATTGCGCATGCCCAGTCATCGTCTGCCGCACCGCGCTTGATTCGCAGTTGCGGCTGCAGGTTGAAAGAAACCGCGTGGAGGTCAACAAATGACGTGGAGACGAGGCATGAAGAAATGCACAGCGGTAGAATAAGTGTCTCTCGTCTTCCATGTTGGGACTCGAAAGAATCTGCAACTGGCTGGTTGGAGATATTAAAGGATATGGCAACTAACCGACAGCAGTGGCGTTCATTTGGTCATTTCATATCGGGTCAGAATGCTTTAAAAAGTATGTAAAAGCTATGTCGGACTGCGTACTCTGTGTTGACCATAGAGGTTCACTTTATGTTCCTCTCTCCAATTAGGCCCAAACCCTCCCCATCTTGTGCCTTATTACTTGATCTGTGTACATAGTGAGCTTGACAGCAATCAGTGAAATTCGCCTTGTATGATGATCATTTCTTGGAATAAGTGAACCGCTACTTCTCTTGTCTTCATCCTGCTTCTCGGTGACGGGAGATTCCGGAATACTAGTGGGACTCCGTGTTTCGTATGCGATATCGGTTCGCGTTTATTCTATTCCGATTACAACAGTTTTACTCCTCTCACAAGTTGCGACTCATTATGTTAAGGAATTTTCACTATCGACGCTAGAGAATGAATACCTCGAACTGGAGTGAGTGCACTCTACATTTTGTATCCTAATAAAGGAACTTATCAACATGTCCCATTTTCAGAATTTATGAGCGGATGCAAATGCTGGCTAAAGGACCAGTGGTCACTGATGAACACAATGGGTAGGTGCATATGAACAATTTTAAACCAAACCTAGGAGATTCTAGAGATAGAACTATAACAAATTCGCCGAAAACCACTTCAAGCCAGAGATGATCGCTTCAATATATGTAGACAATTTAAGAGTAATCAAATTGAACAGAGTATATGAAACGTGAACTGAGAAGCTAGGAAGCGTTGTTTCTACCTAGTTGGGTTACGGCTACAGTAGGTTCACACTGCTGATGAGACGTAACCAGGCAAAGATTTCCTAGTTCTTCTGTTCACAATTCCTTTACTTTGTACAGGATGAAATTTTCTAAATGATCGAACCACATCTTCCACTCCTGGTCCCTCAGGTCAAGCACAGCTGAATGCTACAGGCGCGTCCCCAGGTTATAGATAGGGGGATACTTTCATCGAGGAAGGTTAGCTGCGAATACGTTGTGGCATACTGCAACAAATAAGCGGTCGCGAATAAACAGCGACGGCACTACCAGTGTGGTAGGTTTCAGGTTGGTCACCTGGCTCCTGTTTAAAAGCCACATACACCCAATGACGGTGTCATAACAAAGGTCGATGTGGCTGGGGTTCTAAAACTAAAGTCACTGACCCCTCATTTCAGAGTCGAGGGATTACTTTCTACTGCTTTTCAGCTCGCACTTGGTTGTGTAGATGCTAGCGGTGCGTCCTCAAAAAAACGCCGTGAAGCCGGGGACGCCTCTCGTACCGAACACCCACGTAACTTCATGATCATGTCTTCTACAAGCTTCGCTACCAATACTACGGCGTCCCCGGCAAGCGACGCGCACCGTGCTCCTCCAGTGGTGTCAAGAATGCGAACTGAACCTCCTCATTCTCTTCAACTCAGGAGGCATCTGTACGTGGGATGCTGGAACTTGAGAACCTTCCTGGATGTTGAGACTCAAGCAGTGAGTATGTGCACGTTATACGACTACTGTGTAGCTGTTGCATGTTTATCCAAAGTACTTCGGCTCCCGTAGCATGAAGGTTTCCGGCTCTGATAGTCACTAATTTTAACATAGCGGCCCAGGAATTTTAGGTCAGCAGGGAGTGGCGTTAGCGCTGAGCCAGCGCACCAAAGATGCCCTACTCTCTTGGGAACCAACATCGTCAAGGATCGCCGTAGCGCTTTTCAAAGGTGATCCTACCAACCTGTGGTAGTAGTCTACGCCCCAGCCCTACCGTCCGACAGCGTAGTGAAGGACGAGTTTTATGGTAGTCTTCAGGTAGTAAATCGTGTCCCCAAGAGACGGGAACTGGAATGCTCGTACGGATGGGCAAGGACCTTCAACAAAATACAATTGGGAAATTTAGACTAGGCCACCACTGTTAAAACAGTGATAAGCTAATTGATTTTTCCGATTTTAACCGGCTATCTATAACCAACACACGTTTTCAGCATCTTCATACCTAGTATTCTAACGACGGTAGAACAGCCCACCAAGTCGACTATATCTTGAAACGGCCACACTGGATCTCATCGGTAGGAGATTGTAGATCGTATCGCGGCGCCGAAGCTGGTAACAGAGTTGGCTCTGATCACACGTTCGTTCGCGCGAAGCCTCGCCTTCGGCTGACTACACGTGTTAAGGCCACCTCTCCAAATCGCATCCATGCGAGCCCATTAGAT
>UZAN01039787.1:2694-20791 GCA_900618425.1 Echinostoma caproni | reverse complement strand
GAGCCCATTAGATCGTAGCGAGAAATCGAAGACACTAATGACTGAAATTAAAACCCAACTGGCAAATAAGTCTGTCCCACTGGTCAATGTAGCAGACCCACTGATGTGCAGGGTCCAGGATAAAAGCTGCAGTAAAACCAGCTGCACTAAACAAACCAAGTACCACGAAAGGCCGTTACAAAGATCGGATATCAGAAGAAACCATCCGTCTCTTAACCCTTGTCGGGGGCACTAGTCTAGCTGTCCACCGCGAATACCAGCGACTCAGACGCGAAGTAACCCGCTCCGCAGGAACGGGTCGGCCCAACTGCAGGGGCGAAATAGCTATTAAGATGGAATCCGCAGTCAGTGCACGTAACTTCCCGGCTTATCCTCTCCAAGGGGCCCACCGTAATAAAATAAGTATCCTCCATTACTATCATGCAANAACATAAAGTAATTACATCAAGGCGATTTTCCTTCGAACCGAGGATCTAAGGAAGTGGTAGCCTTATGCTGAGTCCCATCCTAACGTGACTCAAAACTTCATATGTGGGACCTGAGTTTCGTCAAAGGCGGCCGGCCAAACTGGGGCACAAATACCTGTTTTAAAGGACTGTAAAAACGAACCAATAAATTTAGATGACCCTAAAAGCCTATTGATGTCAAACAAGTAAGCTCCCAAATGGAAGTCAATGAACATACTTTATTGTCGGCGCTTCAACAGTATATTCACCGAGAAGCAAGCAAATCTAGTGTAATGTGGTTTTAAACTGTGCAGGCCATAGTGTCCTGACGGCTTCATGATAGCAAAGCCAAACCTGTCTAAACAGAATAAACCGATTGAACAAAAAAATGAGAAATACAACGGAATAATTGCTTGAACATTTATTAGTTCATTAAGAAATACTCGCGCGTAAAAAAGCACTTAGTACTCAATGCTCTCCCTCTCGAATTACAACGCTGCGGGGCGATACAGGAGGATCGATAGGTCGATGTGTACGACGCATCTATGTATCCGGTGAGTGTGAAGGGAACAGGAAGAGGAAGGCGCCGGAAGACGCATTTGAAAAAATGGTAGCGGTAATGGAATAGTGAGTACCAAGGTAGTAGCCACTGTAGGAAAGTAGGAAAAGAAAACCAAAATCTGAACGAAGTAATGGTGTTTTATACAAATGATAAACAAGTCAATTAGGCAGAGAAAAACAGCCAAGCCGCGTGATAACTGAAGCTGAAATTTGGCTCCAATAACTCTGACCGGGTTCTATCCGCTGCAGCTTGGTGAACTGTTTGAAAACTGTACAGAAATAGATCAATAGAATGAACAGGATCATGCGAGGATTAAAAAGGGGATGGACGTTTGCTCCAACTTCCCGTCAATCCTCTTTCCAATCACTAGGGGAAACAAATCTGCATTAACCTAGACCGTAACAATGAAGTACAGGTGACCATTATATAGCTGCAAGCTTTCATGAACAAGGATACGTGAGCACAGAAAAATGAATGCAGCGTCTGCATAACACCGTTTGACCAGAAAAATGAGCATCCAAAAGACAGCATGCAATGGTTTATGATGTAAGGGAAATGAAAACAGCAAGGGGAAGCCAGAAATAAAGGAGTCCGCGGCAAGACCTGAGCCGACGATGTATGCCGGGTCAAGTATCGTCGTTTTGAGCTTCTGTGTCCACAACCTCGGCTACGTTATTCAAAAGCTGGCTTTCATCGGATTGTGGTGTGGGGTTTTGCGCAAGATTCCTAGTGGCTTCGTCGGTTTCCATGGCAGGATTAGGAAAGTTATTTAATTCTTCTGCTTTGGGCTCATTAGAAGCGTCAGACGTCTTACGCACTGATGAGTCGGATAGTGCGTCAGTTGTTATATCCTTTGTATTCGATGATGGGACAGTATTACCACTGGACGAGGTGATTATCGGCTCTTCAGAAGAGCCCACACCGGGAGAGTACCGTTGAATATCACTGCGCAGTAACTCCATCAATAACGAATTGGATGATAGGTAGGCGCTCAGGTCTAAATCGACCAGCATCAATCTGGCTGTCTGGCTGGTTACCTGTAGCTCGGGGATACGAGACAATAACCGGGAGAACTTATCCCGTACACCGGATGAGGATGTACTGATATAATCAGCCAGCAACCTTCGAACAGTTTCTTGGAACGTCCGAACATGGGCGGAAGCTTTAAGATTCTTTAAATCTGAAATGGAAAAATTGATCGAAAATTGTTTATTCTGCGCATATAAGCTACTCAAGTATAGAACTTAAAAATAAACTACTCTAACCGCGTATTGTTGAGGAAAAGTAAACTAAATTCATTGTCTATTTACTTATTTCAATATGACACAGTAGTTGATAAAATATATCGTATATACCGTATAAATAGGATTAATGCCATACATTGATGAAACAAACGTTATTCAGCACGCTACTTTACCTGGCTGCATCAATACAATGACTTTGAGACATGCATACTCAACCACGTCCAATTGCAGTTGTGTGAGATACTGAGTGAGCTGCAACATTCGCTCAACAATTTCCTCTGCACCCAGTTCACGAGCAGCTTCTAAGTTGATACACTTGCTAGAAGTAAGTCGGATTTCCTAAAAAATAAAAACGAGATCAGATTTTACATATTACGGGTGATTGGAAGAGTTCAGGTTAATATTCTAGGAAATTCATCGGGAGTATAACAATGTGGAACGATTGTTTACAGTAATCCGTAGAATCCACTAAAATAAATGCAAGTAGTACGACTCGTATTGGCAAAATAGAAAAGATATTCCGATTAATGCGCTTCCCCAACACACGCACACAGAAAACCGTAAAAGCTCTAAAAAATGCAACCTAGAATCCCGGAAATATCTTACTGTAGGAGTAGGTAGCGAACGCCAACAACAATCCAGACAGAGCAAATCAGCCCAACAATTTTGCAATAGAAGAATCTGATCATCGGTGTCTAGCTGAGCAAAGTCTGGGAGTGCACGGGACCACCTGACAGTACGGTACAATCGCTGGTCAGCCAAGTTTAGCAACGCTCGATAGACGGCGGCTTCATCTTCTGAAACACCTTCAGGAATAGTTACTCCAGGTGGTGGGCTTCCAGAATCGATTTCAAGGGCATCCTCTGGTTCAGCCTCGATCGACTCTTCGACAAGGAGGATGTCATTAATGATCTGAAAATAAAACATATCGGTAGCTTAACGAAGGAACGGAAAAAAGGTGACCAGAGCAATGAACGCGATAAGAAACAAGATTTCCGTATGAAATACGGGGGAAAATACTTGATCATAAACGGCCATAAAGTTTGACTCAGAATAGTAGTACTATCTTANAGTACTATCTTAATTGTCTTGTATCAACGGATGCGTCAACGGATAACTCTGTAAAGGAATGTGAGAAAATTTATAGTATCATTGGTTTCATGGCGTCGTGAGCTTCCTGCATCAAATTTTCCGGGAAATAAACTCTCTCGACAGCAAAAAAGTATACCTGAGGAATGCGGAACGTTTCCAAAACAACAAGGGACATGGAGATTGAGTATATCATTCTATACTTCATAAAAGATATATTTCTACGTTCAACTCATGAAATCCCATCAACTCCCTAATAGGAAATTACTGCAATGTTTCCTCAGCAAGCGAATTATCTCCATCCGAGTTGATCTGGTCCTATCTCGGTCGTTCCCAGTAAATATCAGTGTTTCCCCTAAGGTCTATACTTTTGCCCACCCTTTCCTTTTGTTCAAAACCTCCAATCACATTTACTGCTTTTGAATATAGAGATACAGTAGGTTTATAACCTGTACCCGGATATACTTCGCTGTATCTCATCAGGTGCATACTACAGAATATATAACATTCATGATCACAATAAACTGATAAAAAAATTACCGCCAATAAGTTAATAACTGCCATGGTTTCTACCAAGGAAACGCCAAGGTAACGAATAACTCCTTTTGTTTACACATCCGGATATAAAGAGAAAATTGGGAATTTCAATGAATTAATGCGGCAAAGAAATTGAGAAGATGCAAGAACGCCACTGTTTACGACACTCTGTCATATCACTCAGTGTCTCGGGTACGATCATCCTGAGGTCCCCAGCCAGGGAGTCTGACGGGATCTATATGACCCAGACTCTTGGTTATGGTTCTCATACCCTCATGTCAGGTCTTTGCTCGACCACCCTTGGCTTTATTCCACCCACTATCTGCCTCGGCGACCGTGGCAACCCATTTGGTGACATGCGTAACACTTGCCCCAACCAAAGTAATCTGTGGAGGTGGAGAACCTGCTCTAGTGGGCCCCCGCGGTTACCCAGAACTCTGCCCTAACCTCAGCATTCTTCGTCCGAGTGCCCCACCAGATTCGTGCAATTCTGCGCAGACAGCGGTGTACAAACACAGATAGTCTACCGTGATCCCGTTTTCTTAATGGTCAAGTTTCCGCGCCGCGTAGCAAAAGTGGCCAAACTACAGCAGTATATACTCGACCCTTCACGGAGAATCGGATGTTGCAACGGCGCCATAGATGTTTCAAGTTGGCAAATGCCAATCGAGCCTTCTGTATGCGAGCTGACACTATCCGTGATGCGTCCGCCGGGTGAGATATGGCTGTTCAAATAGAAAAACTTATCCAGTTGCTCTGTTATTTCCCCAATTAAAGTGAGGTTGGGTGTCGAACCAACCCAATCTTGTAGCCATATTTTATACAGGGCAACCCAGACGAACACCAGTTTCAGTAGTGAACTCGGGCGCAAAAGTGCCGTAAGCTGGAACTCCGCTTCGGCTGTTAGTTTAAAGAGATCGCAAAATTGAAACAATCGACGGAGTACACTACCAGCGAGAAGCCTAGAGATAATGTTGATCTGACTAATTCTCTCGTGAAGTGATAGACGAGATTGATGTTTTCCATGTAAGGCGGTTTAGTTTTTTGTGCAAGTATGGTTATTAGTTATTAGCTGAAGTGTCAAGGGAAACCTGTCTACTCATAGCTTCGTAATCAACAAGCCTTTTTGTATTCCTGAATGAGTATGTCTTTCGGTTATTTTCCAACCCGTCTATGCGAGCACATTGTTTGCTAATAAGACGTACCACGCATACGGCTATCTGTGAAGGGTCGAGTATGTGCTGCAGGAATTACGCCAGTTCTGCTCTGCGGTGCAGAGACTGGACCATGCGTACATACCGACTACAGAATACCTTGGTTTGGAAGGTCAGTCCCTCGATTTATTGATTGATTATATTGTACTACTGGAACGTGTGACCGGCCACAAGGTCCGGGTAACCGAACACTGAAGATCAACAAACTGGGGTCTTTTTAATCTTCCTTATCGTCTTCCCTATCAAGTTTCAGCTAACTGAAAGCTCTTGCTGTCAACCCTTAGGTAAATCAGTCTAATGGGGCCAACATCACGGAGGCGTCGGAACAGCCACATTCCCATTCCCTAACGTAGTAGCTCATTCCATCTTTGCACCAGATTTCTCCGTCATCTCTTTGTGAGTCAGCGCTTCAAAAACAGTCATTGTTCTTTATACTGTCTGTCTATTGTCTAACGAGCTTCAAGAAGTCTGAGAAAACCGACGGAAACCAAGAGTATTACGTGTAAGCGAGTCAGGCCTCAACTGTGTAAACCGACTGAGTTCATTCTGTTTTGGACGGTTGCCCAGTATTGTTCTGCAATCCTTAACCGGGTAGGAGGTAGCCCTGTGTTTTCATAGTCTGCCAGCACGACTGGATCGAAAAGCTTGACAATATCAAGCTATCAAGCTTTTCTGCGCAACCACCAAATCGCATAGACAACTGGGCGCAAGCCATTGTGTGGTCCGAGTTTAAGCGGGTAGACCAATACTAACGACGGTTTTTCACACTATCTACATGCAAACCTAACTGCTGTCATCAACTTGGGTCCAAGTCTGTGCCGATGACTGGTTTTGCCTAGAACGCAAGAACGCCACGGGTGTCGGTTAGGTGCTATACTCTTCAATGTCTCCAATCAAACGGTTGCAGAGTCTTTTGTATCCCAACCCGGATACCGGAAGACACCTAATTGACTCAATAGCGCTGAACATTTCTTCAGTCTTCGTCATTTGTCTCGCAACTACCTAGGTAGGACAAACGGACCATCATAAGTCATTCCGGCTTAGGCAACACTGTCTTGCAGCATCACGTTGCATTTAGAATGTGTAAAGCTTCTACCCAATGGAGGTACAGAACTTGAGAGTCTATCATGAGCGCTTTGCAAATCCTCCCTACACTGGAGCAGACATACGAAATCGTCGGCATACTCTAGCTTCCCAGTCAATACCAAAATTTTTGAGACCACGTAGTGTTCTGCCCTATTGAAACGTAGACGGAATAGAATGGGGATGACGAAATAGTGCACCCTCGAGGAAGACCGCTCCTGGTTTCGACTGAACTGCCTAGTTGACCATGGACTCTGAAGTTACCCAAAGTATGCGGATGCAATAGGTTTGCATAGTTCTGCGGAATTCATTTGCGAAGCTGCGAACCCATTAGGGGTCCACGATCAACTAAACCGAAGGCTCTATTTAGATCAAGGTACATCGTGATTGCTGGTCGATGACGTATGGCGCAATCCCAGGACTTGGCGTAGGGTAGAGATTTGGTCGATACAATTGCGACCTGGTCGGAATCCTGCCTGCTATTTGACAAATATTCACCTCCCTTTAGGGTGTTAGGCGAAAGTATCAGAAAAGTTTGCCCTTTTTGATAATCACAACTGAACTTCCCCGCGATGGTTGGCGCAATCGTTGTGTGATCGCTTCTTGAAGATCGGGACGATCAACGATTCACCCCCAGGATAAAGGGATACGTTCTTCCGACCAGATGCTGCGAAGTAAGCTAGTTCTCGAGTCGACGAGTCACTTCACCTCCCCACCCCCCTCTTAGCTTAACGAGAATGAAGAGAAGCCCATGAGGTTTCGCTGTCTTCCTTTTCTTCAACTATTGAATACAACTTTGAACTTCTAATTCTGTTAGAGGTCCCCAGGTAACCACCCATCGAGTCTTTGGCTATTTCCTGATGTGGAAGTTACTTTGACTGGCTATTTTGGCCCAAAATATTCGCGATCTTTCTAACCCTTTTCGTAAGCTTTGGTTACATACACGGCCGGTTTCCTGGCACATTAGGATCTTCCGCCTTTGTTCCATCAGGATTGCTGACTCCTGAGAGATCCAGTGTCTTCGACGAACTTCGCGTTCGGACTCACAAGCAAACTCGGGTGCGCTCAGTCTTTCAATCTGCTAGTGGAAATCACATGTCAGCNTGTCAGCATTATTACATCAGAGCTCCGGCTCAATCGGATGAGCTCGGTGAGTTTTCCTTCAAATTCCCCCTTTTGTGGATCGGGACTGCAGCTGGTTGGTGCATATGCACATTTGATGAACAAGCACCTTTTGATGTTTCTGTCCTTCCGAACACTGACTGAACTCTGGAGCCTCGTTGCGCACATACGACTGTTGACGAATATCTACTCTATCAGTGATCTACCTGCGTCAGTCCTCGCGTTTAAGGCCCCCAGGTTCAGTGACTGACGAGGTTTCAGAATCTGCAATCTATTGCGTGGTAAATTACGCACGGTGCTATTTGGCAACGACTTCGGAGAGTGGCAAGCAAGTTGATTGGGGGACTGTTACAAGTCGAAAAAAGGGGAAAGGAGCACTCTGGGTAGGGAATATAAAAAATTAAACAAAGATTGGAATGTCTGAGCAGTAGCCCACTCATCACTATCCAACCCGTGCGATGCAATGGGCAGCGTGGTCCTGCATATCCTGCGCGACCACCGATACAAAATGGAATTCTATTTTACTTTATTTATGCATTGGGGTTTGATGGGGCAAGTACTGCTGGGGTATCCAGAAACTAAGCAGAACGATTAGGGTGCTTAACCAAAGCCTTTGGTTCTGAAAAGAAACTAACCACAAGGCAGAGTGAAGGCGCATTGATTTCGATCAACTACTCCTGCAGAGTTTGGGACGCCAATTTCAGTCGAAACCTCAACCTGGAGGTCCAGATTGGACTTTGTCTGACCTCTACCCTTTGAGCTTCCATGCATGATCAGACCTTCGGTTAAACGAAAGCCATCCCGTGTAGCTCTTTGGGTCACAGAAGTGGACAAGCCACCGCACCACGTCAAAACGCAGTCTCGTTGTGATGAAGACTCGAAATAATGGGTGGATGCTTGGACACTGAAACAACAAATTTGTTTTTACCTGAATGTTCCTTCATATACCTTCAGCTTTACCGTATGTCTGCTCATGGGGTTTACTCATTTTGTTATAAATCACCACGTATAGTATTAAATAAACGTGAAGTAAGAGCTGAGACATACTGGTACGACACTCAGAAGCATTCATCAAGCCAATCTAACGAAACGGCCAGTTGGTGAGTCTGAAACCGGCCATAAACGAAACTCATCCATAGCACTTCCGTCGGGTTTTTTTGTCCTGACTAACCGGCACTGTAGGGTCAGGTTGAAGCAATCGACCATTTCAATGATGAGTACTGATAAGCACTTTGTATAACAGCTGCTTTTGCAGTAATACGCACATAACGACGATCATGGCACCAAAATATAACGAAATTCCCAAGGGATGAATATATACCGAATAATCAGATTTAAGCAGCAAAACTAGACCTAAGATGAGTAGTAAATATCAATGAATATAGTGAATATAGTTAAATTCAAGACTTGATTCGTAGGCTAATGTCTTACTTTCGGTAATGCCGCGCGTGATCGGACGGCATGTTCTGACCCTGCATTTAGAACCACCTGACGACCAATGTATGGAGTACTGGATGTTCCGGTGTTGGCCAGATTGGAACTATTCAAACCAGTTGAACTTAAACTGCCACCATAATCCAATAGAGATTGATCCATTCCACTCTGATCCACCTCTTCTCCGTCCTCATCATCATCTTGTGTTTTCCATAACACAGCGGGATCCAAATATACTCCACCGCCAGCATCCATAGAAGCTGGAAGACCATCCGGACCAAGAGTATGATGAGCACCGGATAGGCCAATCACAGTACATGCTAACTGATCTGATTCGTCCATCACAGAACGACTACCCATCAGGGACATATTTTGATCGCTTGAATCGAGAGAATGAACACCACTCGAACGTGGACCAACCCGAGCAGCGATTTGACGGAGGTAACGTGAACCGGGATACATACTGCGTCCTCCGCGGGTTCGATCAGAACGAATAGCTGTAAGAGAATGAGCAAACGAGCGTCTGACTAAAACCGTCGAAAAACGTACAAACGAATGCATTACAGAAGAAGTTTACAGAATGCTTAACTATGCACAGAAAAGATCATTTCAATGACGTTCAACTGAAGACGTTCACTAGGTAACTTACTTTCAGGAACCCTTAATTTTATGGTCGAGAGGCAATATAAAACACCGTTTATTTCGGAATACAGATATCGCGTCTCAACGAAGTCGACTATGCGACTCATTGGTCAGAGGCAGCTGTGCTTTCCTGGGTTGAATNATACTAGATTTTTTATTGGGGCTTTATTTGGTTAATTCCTCGGTCCCTGGGCTTAAAGTTCAGTTCAGTTCAGTTTACGACTTCGGGGTTCTCGACACCTACTGTTTAACAAACTAAGATGTTCGCATTTAACTCGAAGATACTTGTGAGCAATGGTCTTCGATTATTGAAATAGATTTGAACTGGTAATCCTTCGGACAATATATCAACATCAGTGCTTCCGAGTGTATAGTTGACTGGAAGAGCTGAGAATTGTGCTTGGAGATGAAGTTCGAAAAATGGTTAGTTCGCATCAAAACTAAGATAGCTAGTAACAAATGGACAAATGAGCACTCTACGGAAATACGACGAAAACGAACAGATATACCGCCAATGCTTACAGCATAAATTCATCACAAAAACGATGTTATACGATCGTTGCGCGCCTAGTGTCTCCAGAAGTTGTGGAAACGCTCTCCCGAAATTGAATCCAAGATGAAAATTTTTCGATCTTCGAAACAGACAGCGGCCCGAAAATATAGAATCCGTCCACAAACAAGAATTCAAGTGTTCTTGGTAGCCGTTCTCTCCATACTGAATTACGATTGCGAAGTGTGCAGCAGACATCAGAAAGGAAAGTGTTGAAAAACTGATAGCTTCGATCGAATTACGGTGACTTGGAGCTACAAGCCGCTGCCAATCATACTGGAGCACTTCCATCGGCTCCGATCATGCGTAAGTTTCCGCCAAGTTGCTTATGTGAATCGGTGGGCGTTCTAAACGCGCGACACGACGGTTAAACTGCGATAAGTTGTCTCAAATAGCATGCCTAACCGTCTTTTAGAACGGGCTAACTGCAAGGCTAGAACCAACCCCACCTGATAACATCAGTTAGCACTAGTCGCTTATCAAGAATGCTCTGCATTCTGCTTTTTTACCACGCACATTTGTGTGGTGAACAGCAGACGAGGTGAATCCATAGTCACGAAGACCTGCTGTTCCGTTATGGAAACCGGTAACCTAAGCCCCGGGACTAGGAGTGGTGAACCACATAAGGCCCCGATAAGTTAGGTGGCTTCATCATCATCATCGTACAGCGAAATAAAGTGAGGCAAACTTCACTGATCGCTGCCAGACTCGCAATGCATACAAGACTAGTGGTAAAATTTAAGATGGACAGGGATTGGACCTATTTTGAGGGAGGGGGAAGAAGGTGAACCTCTGTGGTCAACACAGAGTAAGCAATCGAACTCTACATACATACCGTTTCAAGCATTCTGGTCTGATAAGAAACGACAACAAGAAACCACTGCTGTCGGTTCGTTGCCATATCCTTCAATGTCTCCAATCAACCAGTTGTAGAGTCTTTCGGATCCCAACCTGGAAGGCGAGAGACACCTACTCTACCTAGTGGTTCTGTGCATTTCTTCATGCCTCGTCTCCACGACATCTGCTGACCTCCGCGTGGCTTTCTCCAGCCCGGATTAGCTACAGCGAATAAAGAGCCAGACGACAGCTGAGTATGCGCTATACGTGTCCTAGCCAGCGAAGTCTAATAATTTAAATTCGGTGTGCCAGCAGATTTGTACCTTATAAACTCCCGAACACATGACAGCTTACCATATGTATTCATCCACACACGTCTGAATCCAGAATGTGTGCCAAACAAATCATGGTACAATAATCTTTATAAAAATAAAAACTGTCCGTGATTTGCATGTGGGCCGAATACTGCCAGGTTGCTCAGGCCAAGGCAGGTGAATTTTCTTGAGGAATCCACAACCGGAGCCTTTGGCTAGCCAAAGCCTGACCTGCAAGGCAGCGGGGCGGTGAGTGAAAACTGCAATACAGTGGGGGCCGGTGTTCAGTTTCTCGGATCATACGCCCTGCGGACGGGATCAAACGTCCAAGGTACCCAATACACCTCGATGCCCAATCGAGCCGGTGACCACTACCACGACCAGGAAGTTGTGTGGTTCATACACCTCATGGTTGGTTTGGAATCAGGGTTTCTGGCCAACTCCCCTAGGTGAACTACTAGTGGCCCACCAACCCGGATATTGGCTTTCCGTCCTATCTCCAGATTACAACCCTGTTCGCTCTATCCCACGTGGGTTAAAATACGAAAACACCAATAATCGAACACCTCTAGTCGATGTTCACGGACGCGAAGGGTTTTGGTTTGGCCAGGGCTCTCAACCATAAAACACTGTATCGGTCTAAAGAGAACACTGCGACGTGTCGATTGCGATCCAAAAATAAATAATGCCATTTTTCCTGTAGTACTCTTTCTATCAAATAAGGTTGTTCGGGAGGGGAAAGCAGATTGCAAAAAAGACCACCGGCTACTCTGAAATAACACAGGTGTCTTGGAGACTGCACTTGGTTGTGCAGTGGCTATAGGCACAAACTGGAACAAAAAGGCAGGACGAGATAACATTAGCCCTCCTTCTGCTCCGGACTGGGTGATCAGTAATAAAGCAGCCTCAAATATCTCACGAAACTCTATGGATAATATCCATGAAACCGATTTATCCTTCAGTAGGGGATAGCTGAGTAAAAGTAGAAAAGTACTTCGTGAAACGGATTGCTTCATTATCATGAATGAAGGGCAACGAAACACTGGACAGATAATTAAATATGAATTAGATTTGCTATTTTGAATGCTGTGATATCAAGGGTCGGTATTAGAAACTGTGTACTGTTATTTCGTATAGCATAAAAGCCCTCCGTTTCATGAGAGAGTAATAAAAGAGTGCAAACGTCAAACGCGTACCTTCGATTCGCATCCCTTTGTCCACACACTTGAGGAATCGACACGCAGGACACTTCTTCCTAGAGGCTACGTTGATCTCACAAAGTGAGCTGGCATTCGGGTGATGGCATGTATAACGTTTGGCATTCTGAACAGTGCGCTTGAAGAAACCTTTGCATGACTCGCAGCAGAAGATCCCATAATGGTAGCCCGATATTCTGTCACCGCAAATGGGACAGGGTCCCAGCTTGGTGAACTGTTTTACATATTGTTGCCAGCTAGACTCGCGCTGTGTAGCCGAGAAAAAAGTACACAACAGCAATGTGAAATGTGAATATTTGTGAACATCGCCACTGTGCAACAAGACAGAAAAACGATTAATCACGAAGTACAAAGGAATCCATCGAAGTGAGTTTTGACAAACAAGAGAATGAGACAATTTGCGTTTCAAGGTTATAAATTGCTGGTATCTATGTTATTTATGGAAACCGAATAGTTCGCATGGTAAACAAATAATGTATAAATATGCTTTTGGTCGCATTACCGGCGGTGCGGTGTGAGGAGAATGTTCATATAGTAACTATAGAACTAAAACATCCAGAACAGGTAGAACGAACGAAAACCGGAATCAGAAAACTGAGCCCACCAACCTGCGATCCCGCACCAGAGCCGGTAGTGACAGCGACGATATTGCCTTGGTGCGTTCGCGAGCTGACGCCTATTGAGCCCGAAGTGACAAACAGGTCACCGCCGGCATTCGACCCCAGGATGCGGTTTTGACCAGTGATCACTGTATTGCTAGAAACAAAACTGGTACTTCCAGATAGTTGTCTCAATGGGACTAGAGTTGTGGCCCCATTGTTGCTGATTACAATGGAATTGGAACCTGTATTCGTCCCACCGCCGGAGATCGGTTGTTGAAGCACAATGAAGCTACGATCTGAGCCGCCCAGATTTACCACAGAAGAAACGGAATTCGTGCCAAGACTACGAATCACAGTTCCTCCTCCTGAGATTGGAAAAAAACAAGTGAAGCATTTGACAGGTATTGCACAAGGGTAGGGTAAAATATATATTGCATATTATATATATTATGTATAATTACAACACATCGAATCATAGTATTGTTTGCTCAATGGACTGGCTCTGAAAGAGCTGTCTATCTAAAAATCGCCCGGTTGCAAACAAGGTTATTGTGACGAACATACACTTCCTAGATGCAAGTATATAAATGAACTGACAAAAGACTACCGGATACGAATGCCTGACGAGCGGTAAGAACCGCGAAACTGGTCGTTTGTTTCCAGGGGGAAATTTTGTCCATTCGTTCACAGACTATTTATTATTATGAAAGATTATATATATGATCGTTAAGTATCTTTCTGATGAGCTATTTCAATTCACAAAGTCAAAAATGCATGATGGTGGAGAATTGTTGCGATCGTGCTACCGGAAGCCTATCGGGGCTTTCCTAGCAGGCAGTCAAGAATAATGGTGATGGGATCGGGGGAAACCAATTTGGTACTATGGAAGTTAGCTCTGCGATAACGAAGTGGTCCCTGGAGTTATGCGCCAAAGGTATTTATTTCAAACACAACTATTAACTAATGTACGCAAGATGACAAAGCAGTAGATCGATAGTTTGTCCTCTTTGCCTCTTCATGACTGTATCCAGCCTTTAGGACGTATAATCGTGCATCCAAATTAAGACCGGACACGAGTACTTTCANTTTCATTTATTTTATGAATATGAAAAATAGATTCTCATACGCCTTGAGAGTGGGGGGGGGGAGATGAAAATTGTGCAAATTTGATCCCGAGATTCGCCAGTCTTGGATGTTTAACGGTGAATAAATAATGCGGGAGTGCTTTTTCGACTAGAGGCTGACAAACCTCGCGGAAAAACTCCCCAAGTATTCAACCTCCAGGGCTCAAGTAATTCCTTGTCTAAATGTCTTGGTGCTTTGGACAGCGGCAGAATGGTGACAGAAATGATGACGGCAGCACTGTTTTATCTCAGGTTGAGTATATTCGAGCCCTAGAACTCAGTGCCGTTATTACTTTCACCCCTGACCAGAAGTCTTCAGCGGTGTTCAGCAGTTCGCAGCACCGTTTGCTCTTTGAGGGGTTCAATGCGCAAAGTAGAATTCTTGGCGGATCTCGCATGTTACGTGCTCTTTGTGAGTGCTTAGTGAATTTGAACGAACGAGTCAGTACAGTTCACATACATAGCTGAGAGTTTTGAAAAACAGTATGTTGGCTACCGTAAAAATGGAAAAAAATGAAAAAGTAGGACGTTTGGAGAAGTACCATTATTGATTTTTTTCAAGCCGCTTACCAAACAATGCAAACCAGGAATGTGTGACCAGCGGAAATGAGGGAATAGCGTATTTTGAGGATACATTCTTAACTCAGCGCAACAGGGTATCACCTCAACGGAGTCAACCGCTGCCATGAGACGAAGGAAAACTGGATTTCCTTCAGTGATATGAAGGACACTACTTGAGTACACAATACAAGGTAACAGGTAGAATCCCGATTTATTCGGAATCAAGCCGTAAGAAAAACCGTAGTCTAGCGTTGAAAACCTAATTATTTGACAACAGAGGAATCAGCCAAAAACCAACACCTTAATGGGAAAAATACTTTGTTGAGTGCTCCCAGTAACGAGTTAATGGTGGGATTAATTTGCTTTTTGCGACGAAAAGTTTATGCGCTTCACATGACAGTTGCGGCTTACCGTACATTAGGTGAATTATAAATGACATATTTTCCAAAAAAGCGATTCATGAGAGTATAGGAGGATTGGAGTCATTTAACAGGGGGAATTCGTCGTGTATAGAGCAAATCAAGCGTGAAATGAAAAGCTAGGAAGCACTGTACAACTGTCTTGACCTTGTTGGATCTCATCGACGGTCAAATCAGCTTCCTAGCATTTTACTTGCTTCATTTAAAACAGAAATCAAAATCGTTCCAAGAAATCACCAAAACTCAAGGTAATGATAAATGTAACTCGAAACTCTGAGGTTCTGCATGCGTTAAGCTAGTCAATTTCAATAAGCCTCAAGCTACTTTTGCAAATCCTTTTGAGTAATGGTGGCACTGACTCCGAAGGATCAGGTTGCGTGCAACTGAACAGCGGATTTTTAGAAGTGAGCTTTACTTTTATTGACCATCACCTTCCAATATAGAAGTGAAAAAAAAATGATAGCATTTCCTACTCTAACTCTGGCATCATTCTTTTCACCTTCCGTGTCAGATATCCGAAGGCCGATCTGAAAACGACAATTCGTTTCTAGCCGTATGCTGATATTGCACGCAGACCCGTCAGTATCAAAATTATCAATTGTAAAAGTTATGCGCTTAATAGCATGCTGGGCATTAGTTAGTTTGCTTCATGTTGTATCACTGATCAACAGCAAGGACGACAGTTACGTCGTTCCGCTGTGTGAAAAAGATAGCAGATAATACTAGATCTCGAACTCCGAATAACGAAATAAATAGGGTCAAAAACAGTTCATAATTGCGTCACGCGACAGTACAATTGTCCAAAACAGAAGCGAGCTGATTATGATGGTTACAATTGGGACTCCATTCGTCCAATTAGTTTATGTCACTCAACCGTCACTATTGCACTTAGCTTGTATGCATTATAAGGCCTAGATAATATTAATAACAAAGTAATGCGGTTGGTTGATTGTACAAGGGACTTACCCGAGGGATGTACATTGAGTAAATTATTGCATAGATACCTATGTTACCTTCTTTCACAGAAACAAATCATTAGAATATCTAGGCGTTGTACGTGAACTAACCTCCAGTAGATACAGTCCGCCATTGACCTGAATTAGAGTAAACATGGTTTTCGGAATTACTCGGAAGCTGTCCAGCGGGGACCAGAATATAAGTAGGTTGTTGCTGCTGTTGCTGTTGCTGCTGCAACTGAACGTAACGCATGGGGATTTGGGTGCCAGAATTGTTTGCAACAGTCACAGTAGATCCAGGCAGTACAGGATTGTGTGAAGAGCTTAAGGCCACAACGTTCCGCGCAACTTTTGCGTCTTGAGATAACTGAAAAACGACCGCAATTCAAATCGAGTGACAGCTGTTTGTTCACATACTCAAGTGCACGTTATTAAAATGAAATTAAAAATATGCATAAATGTATTCAATAATTTACGATGACCTGGAAACATACATACCAAGGCTATCGTTTAATGGTTTTGGAGTATCTGGAATTCAGAATGAGTAACTTATTCGAGGATGAAGTTGACCAAAGAAGAGAAAATAGCGGCTATCAGAGAAAAAGGGACAACAAAGTACAAAGGGGAAAATGTAGCATACTGAAAATTAAACAGCTAAGAATAACAGAAACACAAATATAAGAAACATTTATGGAGAAAATGAACACAAGCCAAAAAGAACCGATAGAAGGGAATGAAATGCTTTGGACCCTGACAGCCTTAACCTGAACCAACGAACGCCACACTTGAAGGAAGCCTATACAGCGACAAGTGCAACATACCCCAGCCACCGCAATCTACGAAGATTTTTTAGCACAAGCAAGCCTAACGCAATCTAATAGACTTCGTCTAACATTTTCATCGTTAGGTTCATCAGAATAGTGACGCACTGCAGCTACAACGGTGGTTAAACACTGATAATTTGAGTAGAAATTTCGTAAATATAACGGAAAGCTGTGAGAAGTTCCAAACCTTGGTATGTCATAGAGAGCCGGGATCAGATAGCCTTCATCAGGCTCTAATTAAAGATGGTGAAATAAAGCTTGTAATAGAGTTGGTGGCTCTGTTCTCTAAAGTATGGCACAATGAGCAGGTCTCCTCCTCTTAGGATGAGATGATAATCGTCCTCATCTTTAAAAAGGGCCCGCCCAGTGAATGCGCCAACCATAGGGGTATAAGCCTGATCCCAACAGGGTCAAAGCTGTTAGCGTCCGGCATTCATTCTTGTATAAGACGCGTGAGGAACATGCCCGCGAGGAGCAGACTGGGTTTCACGCCGGTCGTGTCTGTATTGATCAGATCTTCACCCTCCGACAGTTGTTACAGCACCATCGTGCTTAACACAGACCAACGATCATTGTGTTCCTAGACATTCGCGCGGCCTTCGACTCTGCCGATAAGAAAGCACTATAGGATTGTTTATTGAGGAATGGAGTATCTGAGAATTAAGTCAATCCACAAAGAGCCATATCATAACTTAGATCGGATTAGGGCATATGGCCAGCTTCGCCAACCTTCGCCGTCTGCAGAGGTTCGATAAGACTGCCCCATATCCTCATTCATCTCCAACTTCGTCCTAATGGACGTTCTACAGAATGCTTTGTCCAGTCTAACAAACTGTGGAATCAAACTCCTCCCAGAGGAACAGAGTACTCGACTAGAAATGTGCCAAGGACATCGCCTTGTTGGGTGACAACAGACAGGCTGTCCAACAAGCTTCAAACCACCCAGTCACAGAGGTATCCATGTATTGTATGTGCTTGTTCATGACTGGCAGGAGCCTGTGCTTACATTCACCCTCTAGGGTGATCAGCTTTATGGCAGATGGAGGTGGTGTTGGGGAAGAAATCACATCACGAATAGTGAAAGGTAGAGCAGCTTTTGGCAATCTGAGACACCTGTGGCGCCGCCATGACATCCGACCGTCCCTCAAGGGAAGGATCCACATAGCCGCGGTTCGTAGTACTCTGCTTTAGGGTTGCGAGACCTGGGCTCTCCGAGCGGAGGATGCTAATCCAATTTCTGCATTCGACCACCGATGCCTTCGAAACATTGCTCGTGTTTGGTGGGAACATTGGGTGAGCAATGACGAAAGCAGTCTTCGT
>UZAN01039786.1:95141-113440 GCA_900618425.1 Echinostoma caproni | reverse complement strand
AATCATTTGCGATCATATAGAGGATCATCAACTCCGAGTGAACCTACCAGCGTCAGTCCTTGAGCGTTTATTACTACTCTGCACAACCGATGTGTCCTTTACGTTTCAAGGAAATGCGTTTGGCAAATTGACGGTGTCGTTATGGGAAGCCCGTTGGGCCTAGTCCTTGCAGACCTGTTTATGGCACATCTCAAACACAAGGCAAAGAAAATTCTGGAATGTGCAATCCTTTAAAAACGCTACGTCGACGACACTCTTGTGATAACAGAAAGCTTAGAGGAGGCTACAGCAATTTTGGATGAACTTCATAGATTACATCCAAATATTTGCTTCACAATGAAACCCGAAGCTAGCAACACACCAAAGTTCCTTGATATCAGCATGGGGCGAAGAGAAAACGGAACGATCGCCCGTTTCCGTTTACCGAAAAGAGACCTGGACAGGCCAATATTTACACTTCGAGAGCTTTGTGCCCTTGGAGTATAAACGTGGTCTTGTTCGGACGCTATTCAACAGAACGAGGCGGATCTGCACGTCAGATACAATCGAACAAGAACTACAAAACCTTCGGGAGGTGTTAACAGAAAATGCTTAACCCGAGGTGTTCGTCAATAGACACAGCAGACCGAGAACTGTCAAAGAAACGATTGCGTCAGCCCCAAAATTACGAGTCGCATTGTGCCTCCAATTCAAAGGTGATGACGTAAGCGGTTTGCTCAAAAAAACGACTGAGATCGGCAATTGCGCGAACCCACTATGCAGTTGACCACCAAATCGTCTATCGGACAACTAGAATACCCACACCCCCGGTAAAAGAACGTCTGCCTCTGTACGCCAACTCTAATCTGATTTACCAATTCCAATGTGGGTGCGCAGCGACCTACGTGGGCAGAACAGAGCGACAATTACGTAAGAGGGTTGTTGGGTTCAAAGTCGGATGACGCAATCTGGGTCAAGTCCGCGACATAGAACCAACGGTCGAAACTACAAGACTCCGTCGTCACCCATAGCTCGACATCTTCTGATGACGCAACACCAGATCGACCGAAGCATGGTGTTCCGAATTATCTAAAAGTCACGAATCGCAAGATTGCTACGGTTTGCACAAGCGATTGATATAAGGCGATGGAAGCCCACCTTGTGTCAACAAAAAGAACTTTGTTAGTTTATCCTTACCCTGGTGATAGTCTTTTTACCCCTCCCCCTTTATGTTGTTTCTGCTGCATTGTATTTTACTCATCTTTGTTGCCATGCGAAATCCCTATATAAGTATTATATTTTCTGCAGTATGCACCATGTTGAGATGTAGCAAAATCGTCCTGGACATAAATCGTGCAGTATTGCAATTTGGTCTTTTCTTTTCAAATTCGTAAGGGTTCTTAGGATAATTGCTACGATATACATTAGACTACTCGCTAGTAGTGGGTAGATTATCGGTATAAGTCTCTACGTTGAGGTTCCCTACCAGTAATTTCAGCGTGGTCAACTACCAGTGTGAGAGGAATGCGACAAGAAACGTCAATCAAAAGCGTCGGTACTTTTCGCTTCTTTTCTACCTAAAGTGGTTATATTTTAAATACAATACCACCAAGGTTTAGGCGAATTAAGAGAATGAAGACAATGGAAATCGGTTATTGAAATGTAGGCTCTCAAACAATCTATGCTCCGATTGATTTCTTGTGATACCTTGACCACTGGATTCCGCAACTGTAAACAAATGCATCAAATGTTAATCGTAAAATATATTGGGAAATCCAGCAGGTAACGTCATAAGATGCTTGGGCTTGTGTTTGCAGCAGGGTATCCCCGTGAACGGATGCACCGGACAATCGAATACTGGCCGACTCTCGGTGGAGGCTGGAAGCACAGGGTACCAGGAGGTTCTCTCAGGAAAATATATACTGATAATGAGCAAGAGATAAAAATACAAACAACAGGAATCAAAAGATCAAGTGAGACATGAACACGACTCATAGCAAAACGGAATGGAAAGTTGTCAATGTCGTTACAACGTGCATGTTTACCAGTAAAGACAATTTATACATAAATTATATTGTAACAGTAGATTGATTATTATCCTGGCTGCCAGGGAAAATGCATATATCACGCGCGATCTTTCGGGTACTGCCTCGTGAACTTGCCGCGCAAAATTTCGCGAATAAAACACGACTTTGTAACCGGAACTTTGCGCGTTTCTTCCGTCACCCACGAAACGACCCTCTTTTATCCATCCATTTCTTCCCTCTTTTTTCTACTCCCCACGTTAAGCATTTTATACCTACCTCGATTATCGCTGATAAACGAAGACTATTAACTTTGAACTTAACTGCTCGGCCTACATTTAAACCTCTCAGTTTGATCCTATCGATTAATCTTTCGATTACTCAAGGCCTATTTCATACCAATGTATACCGTCAAATAGAACGTCCAGGAATGCAGTTCAATAAATTTATTATACAAGAACGTAATAAATGTGCAACAATGAAAATCAAGGTTTATCGATGTTTGTCAATAAAGTTATTTAAGATAAGTGTTCCTTCTTGATAGTTATATTCGCTGAACTGATGACGAGAAACGACATCGGCAAAGTGGAAATATAAAAGAATATTAGTATAAATCAGAGAACTTGTAAAAAGGTATAGTCGAAGCAAATTCGAGCTGCATAATTGATTTCTATAGTGTATTCAAAATAAACAATCCTTTAGTAATGCGTGATAACTGCCTCAATCAGTTTGAAAAAATATGGAATAATTAAGCTTTCGATGATATCGACAACACATGAGGAATTAATCTTTACGAGATGTATGTATACCAAAGCTTGTCAACATTTCCACTTACCCATAATTTCGTCTGTTATGCGTTATGAGGGCAGTGCACGTTCTCCCCGGATGCTGTTCCAATTAAATTTTTTACTTAGTTTCGGGGTGAACACGCGTGTGATTGGCAAACATATCAACTCCCGCATTGTGTCACCCTCATTGGCGACGACATAATCCACCTGTAACAATAAACTCAACAGTAAATTATATCATTCGACAAATGTGTGGTCACAAAACTGCACAGAAACTTACGAATTTCTCGTAGACATCTTTGCTATTGATCTCGTCCGACAGCACATCAAAGTATTCTTCTCTGTCGATTGGTAGGGAACACTGACTGGTAAAACTTTTTTCTGTAGCGTTGCATGTACTTAAGCCCGGAGTTCGTCAATCAACCGGGTTTGCCGTTCCACGGTTTATTCCAATCTATCCAACTTTTCAACTGTAAATGCAGACACACGAATCTAATTGTATGGTATCCACTCATGGCTCAACCCCATTTCTCGTTCGTGTTGCAGGAATGACAATATTGTTTGATCAAAGTGTGTTGTCCTGTATTCATTTATGAATTAACTGTTTACTTTATTCGCCTTTCTTGTTGAGTATCTATTCTTCTGGAATGAGATAATCAAACCGATTTATTGAAGCCGACTAACTCAATTATTGAGCTAGTTTTTGTAAGCAGAAGTATTAAATATCTCACATTGATGTTTGGCACTGTATATCGGATGTACTTGGCATCTAATCTAAGGACCTATATGATGCGTAATTGGAATTAAATAAGTAAACTTACTTTGTCGGTGGTGGACAGTTTTCTTTTTCGGTCCCTGACTCCGATAAGCTGGTATTGCTGTTTCTAGGGTGTAATATATAGACTCTGCAGTGTACTTACCTGACGGTCAATGTATTAGTCTGAATTGATGATAACGGACCCCTTGTTGGAATGGAATATAATGGTGCCCGCGAGTAAGAAGGTTGACTTGATCTCGCGGTCAGCCATTCCACTTCAAAGTCCGATAGTATAACCGGAGTACTGTGGATAGTCTATGATAGTCTATTAATCACCGGCACTCACACTTTAAGTTTGGATTTAGCAACCATGGGTTCATTTGCATCGGAGGATGATACCTCCGTTCCATTCTGGTATCGCTCCTCATATCGGAGTGCTTTCAAATAGTTATCTCCGATATAATGCGTTTCAACATTTGAAACTGACCAGTTGTTCGTCGCGTGTTCACTTCGTGCACCGTAGCTCCCGGTGGGAGGTTCTCTCGGCTCCCAACAGTTTTCTCGTTGACAATTGGCCCGATTTGAGCCATCGAACCTCCTTGCCGGAGATAAACCGCCTTTGGTACACACTGGCGATCGGCTCATCGGCGAACTCAACGACATAATACATCTAAAATAAAGTAACAGTTAAGCGGGTTCACACTCATCAAAACATAATGGATTCAGTGAAGATTAAAAGCAACTAACCATAAGTTTGCAACAATGCATATATTTGAACAATTTAAATATATATATATTTTTCGTCATTTCTGATATCTAAATGGGAACATGAACTAAGGATAATAAATAAATGTATGTAAGAGAGGATAGAAAATGAAGCTTCCTTTGTATTTCACAGCGAGATATTTGCTGTTTACATCCGTCTTCAAAACAATTTCTAAGACAATTAGTCGATGGTAAACGAAAATAAATAAATCTAAAGAAGGAATGCACGGTTCAAAAAATTTCGAAATCTTCTCGAATCGTCGAACAGTCAGGTAGTCTCCTTGGTCTCCAATGACAAAGTCGGGTCGTCCATTCACCACTACCGGCGTTATCCGGCTCTTTGGTTGACAGATCAAAGGAGAATCCTAAGTTTCTAATTATTAAGACAATGAAATCTCACCTGATATTCTCCGACTAATGGAAATTAGACGCGTTAGAGTGCCCTGGGCGTCATCGACCGACCCCAGTGCTGATGATATGAGGTCCGTAGTCCGCTTACATACTCGTCGGAATAGTTGCGAGGCAGGCACGGTCGGTAATTGCACCTTTCCTCGTAGCTGCCCCATATAACACCCCAAGGGGAACGCTGAGTAATCATCTAGCGATCCCCTCAGTCTCATGTCGTCCACTAGATGCGTACATACAGATGATAGAGTTCAAAAGATTCTCATAATTCGTATCATCTAGAAAACCAGGAAGCACTAAAGGTTCAAGATACAGCAAAAATTGTCTAAATTCCGATGCCTTCCATCGATCGAAGTCATCAAACCCGCGACAGTTACGTTTAAATTCTGTAGGTAGACAACTTTGTGTATTGTCCAGGCGATCAGAAGTATGCTCCACTTTCGTACCAATTCCCAAGCAAACTAGGTGCATGTAATCCAGAGGGAACAAATTCACCATGCTCACTGGGAGAAGTTCGAACGAAGATTCCCCAATATGGTGAGCCTCATCCCGCTTGAAACGGAAATACTAATCATTTCTCCACTCGTATTCAACAAGGTAAATATCACTTCGGTGCCATTATGGACACCCGTAGCCGTGTATCGCTTACACCAACTATATCTACTGTGGCACTTGGTCTGACGCACTAATGCCAGCGCCGGTGCATCGCAAATTATGCAGTCAACGGTAACATATATCATGTTTCCACTAGAGGCAAAAACGGATGCCACTGTAAGGAACATTTCTCAGATGATTCCCGAGTGGAGATAAATAGTTCATAACATTTAGCGGTTTGCTGTATCCACAATAAACACCGATAAGAAATACTGCTGTTCGGGGCTTCTTGATCCTTCCCAAGATAGGCCATAGTTGCAGACGCAAACATTGGAATACAGTTATTTCGTCAATGGCTAATTGCAGTTCTAACATGCAACCAGAGTACAGACCTCTCTCAGGCAATGCCGTCTCAATGGCCTCTCGTAAGCCACAATGCACCTATTCTCCACTCTCTATGCGAATTGCTTCGTAACAATGGGGTGTCTTTAGCAGGGTTTGATAGTCCCTGGATAGCGTAGGGTGATGTTCCTGCAGATAACGTAGCAGCTTGTTAGTTGAATTTGCTCTCAGCTTGCATTCCAACGCTATGAGTCGGCATGTCTCCAGAATTGTTCGACCAGCAGGTTTGTATTGGTCGGCATCATCAATGAAAAATAAATGGTATAAAATTTTAGAAAAAATACCGCTTTCGGGAAAATTCGCGACGTCTTTTATATGAGAAGTTGACGGACGGGAGTAAAAATCTGTGGATGCTTACACTAAGAGGCAACATGGCAAATATCCTATTTTGATGTACACTACGATTGTCAGATGTCGACGCCACCTCATTTTGATCACTGTGGCAATTCATTTTATGACATGTACCAAAGTGAGTTACTTTATACAATTAAATCCATTAAATTACAGTTTGGAAATTTCATCAGTCGAATTATTCTCGTTTTCATAAGCAGGTTCTTCAGGAGTTAGGGTTTGACACGGCTTATTAAACAATGCACGCATTTTGCGATTAAAAGTGTATCTACTGGTACCACGGGTCATGGATCCAGAAGCGATGGTTAGCGGTGCGGAAACAAATATGGCGAACAAACAAACTGCGTGCAAAAACTAAGGGTCAAATAAAACAAAGTAAAAATTTTGGTCGATAAAGTAACAATTGAGGAAAACCAATGTACCATTATTGAGCATATACTAATTTATTATGTAATTCTGCACAAATGAAATGGACAAAAGACAAGCTTAAAAAAAGCGCAAAAGTCGGAGCCTTTTGAGAGCGAGAAAACGCTCCGGCGTGTTGGCAGGGCTCGGTGATGTGTGTACAATTACATACCTCATTAGCTGACATGATAAAGGGAATGTGTATTACTAATCTATATATATCACCGCATACACATGGTTTTGCCAATTAACAGAGAAAATTAACCACAGAAGACTTTGGATGACGGCGGGAAACAGTGATCCTATCAATGGCTAGCTGCCAATAATGCACCACTTCGGGATCGAATACTCTTTTGGCAGGTAGACCATCGATTGCATCATGCAGCCCAAAATATTCACCTCCCTCTGTTTGAATTGAGGTAGAAGAAAGCGATCTATGCCACTGTGTGCAGCACTTCCGTGTTACCGCTAACATACGCTCATACAACATTTCCCAGGGAGTGATAAGTCACAATTCAACCGGCAGGTTAACAACAAAATGTGTTGAGAATGATATTCATCATAGTGGACCAAATGCGATCAAGATAATAACTCATTTTACGTGTTCATTGGGAATGAAAATATTCACGTCCAATGTAACTTGGTCTCTTTGAAGACAAAATACTTTGTTGTCAACATCATTATTTACCGAACATAAGTCAGTTGTACCAGCTTCAGTTTCGGTTTTTGCAACCATTAACCATGCACTTTATTGCTCCGGTTTTGGTTGCTGCCATCTGTTTGCCCATTTAGAGCATATTAATTGCGCTTGAGTAAAACTTTTGGCATTAAATTTATCATTTGATATTGGTGAAATTTATGAAATTACCTAATTTTTTATCGGTATATTTAGGCCTATATAACTTTGTACTTCATGAAAAGGAACTACTGTATAGCTCTGGATAGTGCCTCAAAAGATTGACCTGCGTTTTTCTTTGGATGAAGGAACGAAAATATCACCCTAAATAACTGATCATTCAAAACAAACAAACTCACCAGGGGATTCACCTTTAATGAAGAACAGCATCACTGTCACACAAGCTAAACACGCGAAGAAAACCACAGAGCTCCATGTAAGGAGACAAAATTTATTAGTGCGGTTCAACGCAAGGACGGGATGGGTAAGCAACAAACAATACATAAATTCAATTGAATATTTTGTAAATAAAATAGTTTAATTTGTAACGATTAAAACGCGATTGTTCTGGTCCGAGTGAAACCAAAATACCTTAGCTATATCCGCTCAACCAAATAACCCTTCGCTTGGATAGCGATGAATAGCAATAATTAAACCTCAGAACAGCGCATAGCCAAAAATTAATCGAGAATCAAGTTGATTCTAAAAATAATCTACGGTACTGTTTACCAATAACCTCAAATACATAGAGCAGTCATATGTCTAACAGTTGGTCTGAACCAATATCCAGCCAAAATGTAACAAATAATCACAGAAAATTTGGTGAAAAAATAGATATCAAAGTGAGTAACTGTGAAATGTCGATCAGATAATTCTGAACTAATAGAAAATTTCTTCACATTTAAAAAAATCAAGCAAAACTAATCTTGCGCGTTACAACCAAACGAGTTCAATACAACCGAAAGTAACGGTTAGTTTAACAAACAGC
Source organism: Echinostoma caproni (assembly GCA_900618425.1). Taxonomy (NCBI): domain Eukaryota; kingdom Metazoa; phylum Platyhelminthes; class Trematoda; order Plagiorchiida; family Echinostomatidae; genus Echinostoma; species Echinostoma caproni. The sequence continues at coordinate 105,306 of UZAN01039786.1, read as the reverse complement.
CTTCAATGGAAACTGAGGTCGTAAAAAAACAAGAAGCAGCACTAAGTCCCATTTACACATTCGCACAAAACACAACAAGCTTCTGTTCAATACACGTGTTACACAGTAAAATAGGCAAAATATAAAGTCCAGAGTAGCATGTTGACCAACACAAAAAGTAGCCAGAAAGAATGACAGCAGAATATACAGTAGACTAGAGAAGGAAGGTAAGGAAATGCAAGTTACTTGGGAGAAGTTTTTCATCTCATTTGATATTACATAAATTTCGCATAGATGTTATTTCATCTCAAGGATTTTTGTTTGATTGCTCTTTCCAGACTGGTGTTGTGACAAAGAAGACAAATGGGTAGAATAGATAGAGCACCGTATTTCCGAATTAAATACAGTGTTGTCAGAAAATGGTCGAATGGTGCAATCAAATGAAAGCAGCGCGCGTCGAAACGCGGGGAAAGAAGAGGATAAAGCAAACCGCGATGATGAGGGAGAGTGAATAAATTTCATGGTCTGCTGTTTGCATGTGGTATTTATCGGTCTAAAACATGTAAACTTGCAAAACTATGTATATTGCGATGCACACTGAATTGTTTGTGGGTTTTGTGCATATCTCAATAAGCCATTGGCGGTTTGTTTTCTGTTCATCAGGGACTGATTGCAAAAGCCCTTTGTAAGACCACAAGGAGACTGCCCCTTGGTGATCCACTAGGGTAGCATAGGAGAATTGATGATTGGCCCTATTAGTAATCCTGTATCGAGGGCCACTACTCAGGGGTATACCTCCTGACCGAGTGTATCTTATGGCTCACTGTTGACCCGATAAACATCACCAGAAGCTCAGAATACAGTCTCCCCGTGACAATATGTTTTTATCTTCAAATTATATACGCGCCTTTTATATGTATCTTTTCGTGATCATTTTTGTAGGTCGCATATTGCTACTAATCTCACATCTTTTCAGAAACAAGGGCACTTGCTCCGCTGAGGAATCACTGTTGGAATACCCGTTTGCGATAAGTCCTTAAGATCATGGAGTTATCAAATGCAGTCCGTTAAGTGAAAACACACCATGGACGCTCAAACTGTACATTACCTTTCTTCACGGCCATTGTGACATCTCATGCCGGGAGATGGCATAGAGCACCTCACTATAGAATGTGTTACAGGTCTCCATCGCGGTCTGTTGACCTCCGCACAGGTCATTCGACAGGGTTAATCCCATTTGTCTGTTCCCAGTTATACAATTCACGACATCCTTCTGAAACCGACAAGTCGCTGGCAGCTGAATTATGTGTGTATGTAGTGTGAAAGCTCCTGATCAGTTGATTAAATCCATAGAGTTGATATCAGGGCCTCCAGATAGACGGGTGGGCGGCTTACTTTTGTTAGTTGGTCATAACCGACCTGTGCCAGCTTCCGTTGCACTTGTTCCCCTGATTTTCAGCCGTGAGCAACCTTTGCCAAAGTAGCAGCTAACCTGATGTCCACACATATAGCTAGGCATCATAGCCCACCCAGAAAGGGTGAGAGAGAAAGAGAGAGAGGGATTCAAACGGAAGCCCATTGGTGTCCGAAATTGGACAACCGGAATAAATGAAACCCTAAGCATCACGAGCTGACCTGAAATTGTGATGTATTTATCGTTTACATAGTTGTTTCGATTTCTTTTCCTAGCATCGTCACGAAAATCCCTAGCCGATGTAATCCCTGCAATTGAAAGGCTGTAGCCGGCATTGTCCCTGAGGGTCCTCGTGGGTGGATGGTGAGGCTGTAGATCGACAACATAAGGCGTTCTTTACTTATCTCAACCATTGACCTACCTGTTCTCTATGCATTCCCCGGATGCCTGTAGCTCTCTTGCTAGTGTTCTGTTCACCTTTCCTAGCATGGACGCTATCTTTAGATGATCTTCTGATCTCAGGTTATTTCAACACCATCTTCCGTTAGGCGTGGTTACTGGGAAAGGTACATCAATGTTATAGATTCCAACTGGTCATCATTTCAGAGCTTACGGCTATCAGAACTATCGCTGTTGCTTGACCATCTGATCATCGCTTGTTTACTGTCAATAGAGTGAACAAGAACACATGACTTTATATATCAAATCTCTTATGGCTATCGGACGGTGTCCGATGTTATCGCTCTAGCCTCTCGTTGTTTATTTCGGATCGCAAAGCTTACCACAAAATGTTTAATTTTTGTTCATATCAGAAAATCTTCTACCTTTGGAAATTTTAGCGTAGACCACAACTAAGACTATACCACGCTAATGCCATTCAGCTTCACTCAAAATGAAACTAGCATACCGCATCTTTCCCCGATGATCACTTACAAACCACTATGGGCAAGCTGAAGACTCTTCACAATTACCATCAGTACAGATAGAAGATAAATATTGAGAGATGTCAACATTTTGCTCAATTTCTTAAACCGATCAAGTTTTCCGTCGATATTTTTTGTTCATCCGGAAAGACCATGAAACAAAGTTCCTGACGGAGTCCAATGGAATTATATAGAAGCGTGCCACCTTCTCACTAACCAAAGAAGAACGGCTGCATTCTTTTGAAAGGGATTGTTCTGTACTCTATGTTGACAACCAGCCTGTTCTCCAGTAGGTTCTCCCCCTCGGTGTTACTATCTGTCAAGATGTCACCTGGACTTCATATTAAAAATCTACTTTTGAAAAGACTTGACGATTGTATTTCTTTATTTCTCGCTTGCGGTATTTAAAATTTTCACTGTATTTACTCACCCGATTTGTATATTCTTGTGTTGTCACTTATCTTTTCTAATGCTCTCCAGTTTTGTTTGTCGCCTTTAGAATTAAGAACTACACAATCATACAGCAGTCCATAAAAATTATTTTTGCTTAACTTTATCGCCGACAAACATTTTACCTCTTGCGAAAAATTCTGAAACAATATTCTATCAGACACCACTCACCCATTACACGCTGATCTTAGACAATGTGTATCCAATAATGTAACTAGGCGTCGTTATAAACTAGTGTACCACTGCCTACCGTTTGTCCGTTTTCACGTATTGTTCGAGATTTATGGAAAGAATAACATTCGATAGAGAGAAGGTTTTGAAATTCCTACGTAAATGACATCCATTTTCAAATTTTTGCGCCACATTCACCTTGAATTGACGATGCTGTATTTTACTTTTCCTCTGTAACTGTATGTGATTGTGAACAAACCTGAAAATTCATTCATTTGGATAAACAAAGCGATTTGTGACTTGACTTGACTTTCACTTACAGTTGGACCTCTACTCGTCTGGGTTCATTTCTGAATCCGTGTAGGTATTTTCATGTGCAGGTGTCGACATGATGAATGCGGTTCAGGTAATTTCAACAGCACCGAATAACAGACACTGACTAAAACACGAGGCTATTTTGTCCCATTTTGCAGCTGGGTATTTAAATAATAAGGTAAAATGAAGAATCTGTGGTGGTCTTGGTTGATATGTACACCCGTGTTAGCATCATACGGAGTAACTAAATGACCGTGATGTATACAGTCCCAATTAAAGTATCTCTCATGCTAACCGGGGGTAAATTTGGGCGTTACTTCTAGTGGAACATCAGGAATTGCTGTATAAAAGGAACACAAAATAAATTCACGAGATTGGAAATCGGGTTCATCACGATCTGTGATTTTATTTTATTTTCCTAAGACAATTTTTATTCTTAATTAGTGATATCCACTGAGGTGCACTGGTATGAAGATAATCTCTGAACACGAGTTTGTTCACCACTGTTGTTTCATAAAATAAATTATGTTAATCGGAAGATTTGTTCTGACCCAAGGTAAAATTAGCGATGTTTTACCATATCTTCGATTTTGATATTTTTTCGATCTTGAGTACAGAAAGCAGACACTCATATCTGACTGTCGAACATTAAGCATACGGGGCATTTTAAAAATACTTACAAAACATTGCGGAGTGTGAAAAGTATTCCGTGAAATTGAGAACGAATCCAAAATTGTATGGATTTGTTGCATAAGAGTGCTGTTTTCCCCTCTTTCAATTAAGTATATTAGTAAAAGTGGGTGCATAACACTCCATGTCTTGTGAGTTCTGTTTTTTGTATCAAAAGCATAATGCATAATAATTAATATTAGTACGCCCAATAAATATCGCACAATTCCATAAAAATAACGGATTGTTATTCTTAATAACTAGTGTTTGAATCTCCGTAGCAATCAACAATCCGGCTGACTTACCCGGTGGAGTGAGTTTGTTCACAATCCATAGCCTTTTGGCTTTCTTTCATCAATTAGACAATGCACAATCAATTTTCGAGAAGGAACAAACTGCAGTTCGAATGGTGTCCACAGAACATAATGAGATGCGACAGTTGAGGGGCGATCGCGGGAATCGAATACACAAAACCTCAGAGGCGATTTGACACCAACCCGTGACCGGCAAATCTGAGCCAAATTGAATATGTGTGATAGCGAATGCTCCTGTGTTCAAGCTGCATCACGTGTCACAAGCTAATTGCTATGATGATCCGACCGCGTTTTTGGACTTTCTCTCTCGCTCACTGTCGGAATGAGACAAGAAGAGCTCCTGATTCCGAGATTGGACCATTTCCGGATTTCCAAGGCTCGGGATAACTGACCAAGCTTTATCATTTGACAAGGTAAGTAAAATGATCATCAAATCACTCGTAAATGTTTAGGACTTTGAATGCATTATACGGATTTGTTTTTCACCCCCCCCCCTTGGCCGAATACTGTTTACTGAGCACTGCTCAAGTGGTTTCGGGAAGTTTTCCCATCTATAGGTTAAGTGTCAGGAGTATAAATCATCTTCGAGCTAAACTTTCTTGCACAGTTGCCCTCACTTTCTCATGGAAACTCAAACTCTTTCTTTCATTTGCATAGTACCATGGTTGTGAAATTCAGAGCAGAGAGGAAGCTTTAAACGATAAATCCTGTGCTTGTGAAGGTGCGTTAATCGCACTTTTTCGCCAGCTTAAATTTTATTACGGTGCTTCAATGATTGATGAATCTGCACCCAATACCCACAGATTAGGACTATGCAGCACCTATTGCAAATAGCTCCATCAAAAATTCAATTAACCGTAATTCGAGAACAACAGATTTCCGTCACAGTGCTTGTATGATCAGTGGGATAGGGGAAGCATAGAACTTGACAATTCTAAACGCCTGCTGGAGAGGAGGCTTCATTTTCGAAACATTGAGTTTCGTTTATACATTTTATCAGTACTGAAAGAATATATATCGTGAGGTGGTAATAAATCGTTTAACCTCATCAATCGCCGACGTGGAACAAGCGGTAGTATATATATGTACATATATATATATTGTATTGACTGTACCATGAGTTCTCGTGCGGACAATACGATATAATGTGGTAAGCAATGTTTCCCTAATTGCCAAAGGCCTCGCATTGAAATTACGTAACAGTGTCTTGAAAGGTGGAGTGGGATAAACTATGTGCTGCTTTGCTGTCATGGTACGTTTTGCAGGGGATATTCTCAGGTTCCCTGTGATAGCCTAAGGATCAATTATCGGTCACATAGTCGATCTTACCAGCCACTTCGGCTGTTCGTTGTGATCACTGACGTTTTGATTTGCCCATATGTGTATCATCATAGTTGCAAGTGAACAAGTGCGCAGCCTGAGAGAGGACCGTTTTTCTAGCCATGCTTTCATATGTCCATATCAAATTCACGAGCAGAGGCAACGAATCTAAATTGTGCGGCTGAGAATGTGCGGTCATTAGAGCTGAACTCAAATTTTGACTCAAATCCTTGAAAACATGGTCACTACTGAATGCAAGCTTCGTGTAGATGGTCTTCTTTTATCGTTTTGGGTTAGGCCACCCTTTATGAATTGTCTATTATGGATGTCTATGAATCCTTTTTTGATAGTCTCCATTTAGCAATGTTCTACCGGAGATTGCGCTTATTCCTGTAATGTAGTTTGAGAACAAACATGTCCTAAGGNACCCACAAATCCAAATTTGTGAACCTTGAGGGAGAAGGCGAAAAAGTATAGAAATTATTCACTCCATATTGTTTTTCGGTATGCGCAAGGTTCTACTGTTGTGATTCTTATATATAGAGAAAAAAAGTGATTTAAAACTCTATGCCAACTTGCTTTACGTCAGTCTGTGAGGAGAGTAAGTATGGAGTTTTATTTCGCAATACATTTTCCAAAAGAAGCAGATACTCTTGAGATATTAGATGCACCACTGCAGAAGTCATTTGTTTATCTGCTTAGCCGGTTGCCTTGTAAATTCTAGATGCAATTTATTTATGTTCCATTTAATCGTATTCAATAAGCTCCAGTTATTTAATTCAGAATTTATCATGTGTGGATACACTTCAAAATCGTGGGACTGCAGATTTTTCATGTTCAATTCGAGCTATGGACAGGTATTTTTCTGGTGAAGAAAAACACTGCAGGAGGGAGGGAGCGGGGCGGGGCGGGGCNGGGGTAAAATTTCCATGAATTCCTTAGCAGATGGAAGTAGCTCCTTGAGGAGTTTTTGTTTTATTGAAACTTCACGTTTAAATTCGTTGAAGACTAGTGCCAGTCAATTCTTCCCGACATTCTCGCCTAATTTTCATCACTAGAACTCTTCTACATTTACTTTGTACAAACTTTGCCGGTATGTTTGAGAATTTACCATTTACTGGACGATGTGCTGCTAAACGAGAATATATCTATGCATTCAGAATGTACCAGTTGGAACATAGCTTGATTCTCTTCCGGATGCTTTNTCATATTGACTACCAAATGGTCTCGAAAAAATAACGGTATTATTCGTTTAACGGTAATTGACACACAGTGGCTATCAAGTTCCGAAATTATCGGATCAATTATTACACTGCACCTGTAAGGTTTGTATCAACCAATGTGTCCTCCAACTGCGTCTCACCGTGGTCCAAAAACACAGTTGGTCGATGCGGTACACTGCTCACATCTGGTGTATTAGTTGTATTCTCTGTCATCATCTGGTACCATGGTAGTATTTTAACGGGAAACCGTTTCTTGCGCTGGACGTTTATAAAACGATTCATTGTTTATAAATTCCATGGTTTATCGACCGTCCCTTGTATAGCACATTTATACTCCATACTGAAGAACTAGAGAATGGTTGCGAAAGACATACCAACACAAAGTTATGGGCAATGATAACGACTGATGTTTTAGAAGCAACCGTAGTTTGTAAAATCTATCGTGGATTTGCTTTTATACTAAATTAATTTTGGTTTAGCGTATACTTGTTTTTTTTTATAAAAACTCGTTTATATGATAACTTCAAAGTTGGCGGTGTTTAAGTTCCGTTTAAAAAGATCTTTTCACGTATGATCATTCATTTCATCATTCATACTGAACAAAACTTCGGCCATGTGAAATCAGTTACTGTCAGATGTTTGAATAGTTTTGTTCAACTTCGACTGATTGAATAATTCAATACAAAACATACATGTCGCCCGATCGGTTGGGCTGATCGATTTGCCATTACATTGCTTTTACAAAGTTGGTTGTGACTAAATGAAGTCATAACACATAAAATGTCTCTCTGGTATCACGTAAAATTGGGGCACTTTTCCTATGATTTCAAAGCGTAGGTAGGTTTCTGACAAATAAATTCAATTAATCGATCCACATTCACCTTGAGCGGTGTGAATATCCAGATGCGGAAGGGTAATAACTATTCATCTAATGCATCTTTGAAATGCATTAATTTGAACACCTTGTGAATATATATTTTTAAATTTGTAAACGTATGTAAATTTATAATAGTTTATGAATATTTACCTGTAACTGATAGAAAAATATTAAAAAATATAAAGCGTGACAGTGAATTAGCAAACACGAACCTAAAACAGTAAAATAGGCACTCAAACAAACCAATAAGGTTCCGTCACGGAAAGGTGTCGCTGATGCAGCTGGAAGAGGGGACCAATGTTTTGTCTTGCTCAAAGTTAACAAATACTTATAGGAAAATAACGTTTGGTGGCGTTACGGTTTTGTACATGCAAAAGTTTGATAATTAATTCCCCTAGTATACATTTGCGAGAATGACGACCTCAGCAAATATGATTGTAATTAATTGATGCGGTATTGTTTGCTGCTGGGGCAGCTATTTAAACCTGATTACCAGCAGCGTTAATCGATCGAACCAACGGAGAATGGAACATGACACGTAAGGGTTAAAATGCATTTGACCGCATTTTACCGTTTGTCTAACCGGGGGTGACCGATCTAACCGTATTTTTTCGTTTTCAAAAATTCTCATTGTATATACAATCCACATAAAACAGAAGGCGAATGAATCGAAAAAAGAGGATGCGAGTTACACGAATTGATGAATTCAAACTTGTTGTGTTTGAAAAGTGCGGACTTTGTGAAGTTTTGCTCAGTGCAATCACTTGATGCAAATGCATTCAAATGTTGAAGGGAACTTTATTTTTTGTTCAAAGCCCCAAAATTACATATGCAAATTTTGTTTCAATGTTTTTACTCCCTTTCGTAGTGATTATAGAAACGTACGACAAAACTATCAGGTAGGGCCTCACGGTCATATAAAGACTAGGGAATACAGATAATGGGAAGATGAACAACGATGGCGGTTTTAAACTCAGGAGCTCCGGATGAGTATTTCGACGACCTCACCATTCGACCACCAGTCACTGAGCTACGGAGCGCGTAATCCAACCAAAACGGATCTGTTCACTTTGTTAGTACAAATTGGGTGAGGTGGGTTGATGTCGATGTGACGCCTGAAATGCAATTTATTTCTGACTATAATTAGAGCAAATTACCTATCGTAATTTTCAGGGTGGAAAGAAATAGAAAAATAGCAGAAAATTGGAACGAATATGCGGAACCCAATGCTTTGGCTTGCACTTATTACAATATCAAGATGACAAATGGCCTACTTGCAGGGCAAGGAACGCATTCGAGAAGACAGCGTTACACATTCAACATTGGAGGCGTTTAGTGGTAAAACTGTAAAAAAGATAGCAAACGGATGTTAGGAGGAAGTTGTTCATTAGTGGGATCTGTTTAAAAAGAATCTTGAGTATGATGCTACCCACTTTGTGATATCGATGCCCGATTTCACTTGTTCGACGGCTGACTCTTGGCGTCAAGTCACTCTAATACTCAATTTCAAGTAGCCCGACTCACTCGAATATGAGAAAGGATTTTTTTCAACTGCCTCTAGATGTACTGAACTCAAAATTACTGTGAAGAATAATCAAAACTACCTTCAAATACATTTCAATATTCTTCCTGTCCCCTCCTAGTTTGCGTATAAACCAAATAAATCATCTGTAATGTAGTCGCTTGCCTAATCTATTTAATTACTAAATCCTAGAACAAGAGTACACTATCTGTTCGCCGGTGTCCTCGATCGGGATCCGATTCTGTACCTTGATCTCCCGTTTAGAATTTATTGATTGTGCAAAAAAGTTTTCTCCTAACTGCCATAATAGTTTTGAAATAGAATTTAGCTAAATCAGAGAAGGTACACGTTTTTTAACTTTTTGTCCAGAATTCTGAATTAATTTAGTACTATGTTTCCACGAATATGATTGACCTTCTTTTATCCTACCCATCACTGAAAACCTTTCATACAAACAATGTCGTTCTTTGTCGTGCCATTTCGGGTCGTTCAGATTCTGAACTCTAGATAATTTTGCATATTGTATGTTCCGTCTTTCTCGCTGTTTGTTTTCAACCGATTGTGTCTCATTTAGTTGTAGTTCTCTTATCCAGAGCTACCTTTGTTAAATACTTGAGCATTACTATGTGAATCTAATATGAACTTGTTACATGCAGTACAATATTTTAAACGTTTTATGCTTGTTCCTTTAACCACCAAAACCCCATCAGTTTTGGATAATCCCGAATTTGTCTTTGAATGCTTTACTGATTCTTCGCAAGTTTTTCCAGACTTATGTAGCAGGAATTTATATATAGATAGATTGGGTCTTAGGAACTGTTACTTGTATTTCATTCCTGTTCGGAGACGTTGTGCTTATTGAATCTCTTGTTTAATCAGTTGGCCTACATGATTCTCCCCTCCACACACCCACTGCAGAATGAACATTCACATCATTGCCTTTATTCATCGATCTGCCAAGAATTTCGGAACCTATCAGGGGGAATAA
>UZAN01039786.1:77422-88230 GCA_900618425.1 Echinostoma caproni | reverse complement strand
TATATTGTATATTGATGGCTATAGGTGAAGTGTATTAATTAATAATTTTATCTCTCACATCTACGCTCTGAAATCTCTTCTACCACCGTTTGAATTTGCGCAACCTTGAGTGTTGCGGTAAAATTTGTAATAGTTCGAAAACTACAACTCATATTTGGGAGATATTTCATGCACAGCAGCATGGGAATTCATTCATTTTACTAAATGGTTCCTGTTTCGTAGGAGTGTTTATTAGTTGAGCGCACGTATTCTAAATTGCTTACCTTTTTTCATCCAGTCCGCAGTAAACAAACAAATGAAAATATTCTAACTTAAATAAATTGGTGAATTATTTGGCTACAAACCACTCACGCATTATCCACATTACCGAAGGAACCGAAAATATAGTCCAAGAAACACACAAGTTGATCTTCAAAAGTCGACCTTGAGGTGTGCAGCCCATTGAATAAGTGTCTTGCTGTGTCACCATGCCCAAACCGGAAGAAACATTCAAAAGATTCTGGCATACAATTGAAGCCAAGAGACAGCTTAATCGGGAGGCACATAAATCCGATGACTCAGTTCCTGACATGAGCAAGCGCTTTGATGTGAACGCGAGCCCAATTTTTACAATCAGCGGGATTTCTCCGTCAAGACATAAACTGAGAAAGAGAAAACCAATCGTATCAGAGCAAAGCGATATTTGTATTTGATCGCAACAGAGAAAAGTTGCACAAAACCAATCTGGAGGGTAGTCCGGGCTGATTAACCGTGTATTCCTCGGGCTTTCGTTTGAAAAATGATGGCTCAATTTCAAGTACAGCTGAGGCCACGTGATATGAAGCCGTTATTGAACGACCAACAAAGTAGAGCACGTATTGATTTTACCAACATATTCAAATCGCGTCACCCGTCCATTTGGCAATGGGTTTATCTCATTGATTGTCAAAGAGTAATTCAGCATCCGATGAAAGCTATTCTGTGGAGCTAGTTTTCTAATAAATTTTGTTTTAACTGTGCAAAGAAGTAAATACTCATTCCGCCTGACGAGTTGGAACAACAGGAAATACTTAGCACCTTGTTATTTGTCTCCTGCACACAAGTCTTTGGATATCGCAAAATGTTTTGCACTGATAAGGGAGGTTTTCGGTAACTGCTACTCTTTAAATGCTTTCGCTGAAGTCATATTTTTCACAGATGAAGGTTTGAGTCTCTTCTCGCTTGGGGCTGGTAATAAAAAACGGTGAGACCTGATTAAATAGCATTTTTTTTAAACATTCATGCAGTCTCTTGAGGGGTCAGGTTTAATGTCAAATCCATTCAAATACTGCACAGCAGCTGGGATTTTAATGTAATCGAAAACTTTCCTTGTATCAGGAACGGGAGTAAGTCAGCTATCTCCAGCGTGGTCTTCAGTGGTTAGAGTGCGGGGTATATTAGAGTAAACTGGCAAATTGCGTTTGGTAGTCAACTTAGTGGACTCCATGCTAAAGCAACTGCCTCCAGAGCTCAAAAATGAAGAATGGTAAATGGAACATGGACGAGATGAAAGTACAATACCTGAATGAAGTTTATGAGTCATTTTAATAAATAAACTGCAGTTACGTTTTCTACTTTGACTTTGTTATTTTGCAACTGATGCACAAGCAACCTTTGTCAAAATCGAGAAATCGTACATTTTGATGGCATGTGGCTAATAAAAGCGTGTACATAGATGGGTATTATATCAGATATGTTGCGTGATGTGGGGCAATATCATATTCAATCCCGTGAATGAGGCTGTAAAAAAGGAAGCACTGAGAGGAACAAATGTGATGGAAATCAGGATGTTGCACCAGTTTGGTGAAAACCTGTATATATATATATATATATATATATATATTCATCACAATAACCTTGTTGGCAAAAATACACCTCCTGGGTACAAGTATATGAATGAACCGACAAAAGATTACCGGATAGGCATGCCTGACGAGCGGGAAGAACCGCGAAACCGATCGTATGCTTCCAGGGAAATTTTGTCCAGTCATTCACATACTACTTATTATATATATGTCTAAGTTAGGAAATGGAAAACTCTCAAAACCCAACAATGATTCTGCTTCATTTAAAAAGTGAATGGCTACGAATAATTGTGTCTGTGTTGTTGTTAAGAAATCAAAAATCTACTACAAGAGTTTAAAAGAGCTCTAACGAATGCGCACTTTACGCAGGAGACAGAATCTACAGGAGGATTAGCATTTCTGAATATTTTCTCATCCTTCCAATGGGATGGTTCAGTAAAACGAAGTATCCAATGCGTGAGAACAAAGACCTGTAAAATACACTCAATAACGAGCAAGAAAGTGATCTTTGTCCAGTGTTTAGTCAGTCGTAATAAATAACTGTGTTCATCGGATACGACTGATCGCAAATACGAACGACACTGTAAACCTGGAATCCTTCATCAGTGAAATGGTCTGAAGACTACCGCTCAGAATAATGTTTAAGAGATTGGATAAGAAGGGCTTATGAATTTTATTGTCATTAAAAACTATCACCTTCTTTGTCGCTGACTGGAGAATCAGGTTGGCCATAAGGTCCGCCTACTTCACTGCCACAGCTGTTCATTTGTTAGTCAGCATCTGTTTATTTTCTGCCCACAAAAACGGACGACCTATGGATATGACCTTAATTTGAGTTTTATGATTCATTTGCGCTTATTGATTCAGATACGTAGATCGAACCTCCAAACGACATCTCGCTGTTCTCATTAGAGAACACCACCTTAGTTGGCGGCACCACCTTGTTATGTGTTAGGTCACATAGTCCACGTGCATCCATCTTTTCCTTCGATCCCCAAAATCAGAAAGTTGTTATCGACACTGTATACAAAACAAAAGCAATCAGGATTCGGCAAATTAACCCCCACTATCTGCGCTTGTAAAAAAGTAGTCTAATCATTAAGTTTCTCCAGCCCTGACGTAACCGCCATCCACTTATCTAAAGTTCTTTACGTTCACATCACCCTACACACTGAGTAATTGATAAAAATTAACCTCGGCCATGTCACTAGCATGGAATCATAGACGTAACAACTATTTATCATCCATTTTCGCTCTTGCACAATTTCCCGTACCCATAAAATATGACGTAATAAGGCACACGAAAAACACAGAAAACAACCTTGTTGGCTACCCGAATCCTTATACGTGCTCTACCCGGACTACTTAAAGAAGACAAATTAGATTAGAACTGCTAGTTTTCACACCCGTTTCAATTTCCAACCTTGAGCTGGCACTACTAAATTAGGTCACTCAACGTTGTTTGCTGATTGAAAGTCAACAATCACATTATGAGATGAGTGATGTAAATGGACGGTCAACTGTTTCCCCCTTCTCCCCTTAAATGCTTTTATGAAAATACCCAAGCTATTGGTCGATCAACGCGTATCTCACCGAAAACGTATTGACCAACATGCGGATTCCACACAGTAGAATGTAAATAAATTAGCATGAGTTGTTTTTGTCGTTGTCGTACAAAAATAAGGTATTCGACAACGATGAAAACAAGTAAATTATACTTCAGTAACTGATCTCAGAAGCCGATCAGTAAGAGTTTTAAATGACAACTGTCAGAGGCTGTTTTGAACAAAAAATTGCATTTTGCTTCGTAAAGCGAAATCAATCACGAAGGCCATCTTTAGACGAATACATATATTGACATTAATTTGAATAGATGTTAGGCTACAGAACAAATGCCTTTCAATTTTTTTGCGCAGTGGCGCTTCACGTATTACGTTGTCTGAATGAGGCAATCGGTTTTCGTGTGATTGCTAGCAAACTGTGCTTGGGGTGATTAAAGTAATCACAGAAAACCATCAGATACGTAATATTGATGAGAAAATGGCAATAAATAGCTTATTTGGACATGTCCAGAGCAGGTACGTCTTATGTCCCTGCCGGGACTGCACCCGAGGTCCGTAAAGGTGGAAGGAGTGACTGTTCATTGTGATGCATACTGTCGATAGATAACCGGTTGAGCACATGACCATGATAGTTTAGGATAATACTAACGGAGAAGCTCAGGTGATTGTGCTGAAGCTAGGCCCTATGAGCGGTATGCTATTTTGTGTGTTAATGTTCTTTTCTCTCTAGTGGTTGATTTCGAGTTTCCGAGTTATTGACTCGTCTCATCATAGACTAACACGAATTTTGTGCAACAAAACGACGAAATATGCAAAACCAAACATGCCGAAAAGAAAACTCGGAACTGGTGAGAATAGCACATGTTTGATGGAAAAGCAAACGGAAGTTGGTATATCATATAAAGAGTATATGCTGACCCGATAATAATAATCTAAGTGAATTTAGTTCAATAGAATGTCAGAAAACTGTAAAGACACAATATTCAAACAGACTTGGTTGAAAATTCTTTTCTGGAGGAAACTACCCATCGTCAAACGTATCTTGGCTTGCACACACAAAACAAACGGAACTCTCCCCACACCGACAGTTTCCTAGGGGACAGAAATGTTTCAATTGCACAGCTTCATTCCCACGATCCGTGGTGTACATCATTGTCTGGTGGTCAACTGTGGTATAACTCAGAGCGCTTATCATCCTCGGATGAGACGGAATTGAAATCGATGACGATAGCGGTTGGATACTAAAATGATAGTATTCGAACAAGTGTGCAATTAGGTTTCACTGATGGCCTGTCCTTTTAGAAACCCTTTTGATAATTTAAGTCCCGAACAAAAACAATTACTGAGGCATTCAAAAGGAACTCCTGACGAGAAATTGGGCAGTGATCGGGAACTAAGTGGATTGGAGAATATGTTTGAAACGCATTATTTTAGAGGATTGGATTCATTCATTACCGAGAAAGAAGGATTCCAGATCTCATTCGGACGTCGACGTTTTACCTCCAGTGCGACCGGTATAGAATTAAAATGGCAAAATAAATCATTTATATTATAAATAATGCTTCATTTAGTTTTGTACAGAGCTGCGTACAGAAAGATGGGAACAATCAGTCAATTATTTTGCAATATTTCAAACAATCCTCGATCCCGAACGTCTTCGGTTACGCTTAGTTCACAAACGCTGGTTCTGAGCATGAAAAACGTCCAAGTGGTAAACAAATATGAATGAAAATCTAATTCTTACCAATAATTGTATAAGTATAATTACATATAACTGTTTTTATAATCACGGAGTAGTTTTTATTTGTTCCAATAGCTTCTCAGTGAGTTTGGATTGTATTATAACAGAGAGCACGTGAAGGATGCCTAATTCCAGCATGTTTGTTTACAGTTGAAAAATAACTGATATTAGAAAAGAAATTTTAGTTTCTGTGCCGGATTGTTAAAACAGTGGTATGGTTGTGGTGAAATGCCATATGTTCTACTCATTTTGATCGATACAGTGCGGGGTGAACAACCAGAACCTCGTAGGCCAGCATGACTATACGACATCGCTGAATGGAGTCCACTGTACCGGCAATGAAAAGGTCTACATGGTGTTGAAACAACAAAAACGTGCTCTCAACGGAAGAGTTTCTACATCATAAACAGCTTTTTGTACAGACCTCAAAAATGTACTAAACCCGAGGACCTTAATGCTCTTTTGATTCGAGTTCGAGTCAATCCTGTGTATTTGCAATAAATAGAGAAAAATATTTTCTTGTAGTACACCTATTGTGTTAGGGTGCAGACAAATGTAAAAAATAGCGTCACATAGGGAATCCTTATTTGATAACTCCTGTAACTAGTGTAAAAAGTTGTCAGTAAACGATTCTAGTTGATTGAGTTACCTATAAATTAAATCAAGAAAGAATTTGCTTCCTCAAAGCGGAAATTGGTAGCAGAATGCAATGCAGTCTGAGAAATCTATTCCATGGAAAATCTGAATTTCACATCTCCAGCGTGGTACAGAATTTTTGTCTATTCACGCGCTTGGAACTCACATAACCATCCGCACTCCTCATAAATTTGTTCATGCTCTTGAACTTATTTGCCCATTCAACCGGAAACGCATATTTGCAACGTGATATAAAAAAGTAAATCTATTGTGAGGGATTCATGATTGCCCAATGATTTGAGGGCGGGGCTTGGTGACGGAAAATCGTTTACAGTAACGGCTGATGTAAACAGTTTCCATTGGGGCTTAAATTTATTTTTAAGCGAGTGCATTGATATAAATGCATCGTACTCAAACGGTTTTCAAAAGTGCTGTTTTTTGTCAGTGGTCGATGAGATGTACACGGCTGATAACATGTCCGTTCCGCGACCAATTTCATTAGAAATAGTAATAGGCAATCGTAGAGAAGGTGGAACCACTGGGCAGAAATATTTTATTCTTGTTCTCATTCATCTGCCGTGTGAGCCGTTTTCGTACTCCCGTCGAAACTGAAGCTCCGGATTCGCCGCTTGGTAAGTCGCTATCACTGTTCGCCTCAGAGCTAAATGACCAAACATCAACATATTGAGCGCACTGCTTCAAAAGTGATGACGTTTTATTACACAAGTTAATAAATGTCAGATTGGGCGTACATCTGTTGCTCTTGAATGAATCTCATTCTTTGAGAGTGTGTTATTTACCTGGAACATAATGCATTTTATCCAACAGAATGATATCCTGACCGACGAAGAGAACTAGACTGTAGTTAGTGCTTTTTAGAGCCCTTCATAGATGGCTTAAACGATAAAACCATGGGGTCTACAAGTTCGCATAAAGAGTGCAGTACGAATCGAATTTTACCTTTCAAAAATTTCAGTTTATTTTAATAAAACTCTCACGATACCTTAGAATCAGCCACCATTTTTATACTTGTTAGAGTAAATGAATTTCTTTTCCAAATACTGGTGATAGAGACGCGATTATTTGTAGGTGGCTGAAATTTATTACTCGAAAATAGATTCCTATTTGTGGTTTATTAAACAACAAGCACAACAGAAACGCCTTCGAAAACGTTTTAATGTGATCGTTTGTGCATAGAAACAACCAACTGTCATATTTTTTCTCATATACGAGAACACAAATTGAATTACCTTGCGGTGTTTCCACGAAATCACTTTTCGCTCGTTTGATTTACGTCCCTCTCACAGATAACCAAGGCAATAATTCATTATCTCTTTCTAGGTTATTTGTCAACATCATAAGTGTATAATTGAAAATGAATATTTTGTGGGATTTTTTATAATTGTCGAGTGGAATAGGAAAACGTTTCATAAGGGCCCTTGAAATTGGCCGTGCTGTCCGTCACGTCGTCGGACTCGGAATTACATAATCACTTTTCACTGGATTTTATCCCGGATTCACGCCTTTGTTTTCATAGAAACGTTGTGCAATTATGGTCATCCTAAATTCTGTACTTTACCCTTAACTTAAGAAGCTCTTCAAGGAGCTACTCTCTCTCCCTTCTTGTTCATAACCTATATTTCTTCAACACTTGCCGTTGATGATTGTTTGCTCATTAAGTATGCCGATGATGCTATGCATGGCATGAAGTTATTGAATTCCTTCGTGTACCCCAAACTTATGCAGAATATTTCACTGCTCACCGACTGGTCTTCACAACACAATCTTAGAATGAACCCTTCCCTGTGTAATGATGTTTTATTTTCTTTGCTGAAGGGTGATCGATATATTGAAGTGATGTACTCTTGCCAGCATGTCATTATCAATGGTGAACAAGTTTTCAGAGCATGCTCCGTCAAATATCTTGGAGTCACCATTTCCTGCAATCTTTCTTGGTCTCCTCATATCATCAAGATATTTCATAAAGTCAGAAAACTCCCATTTTACCTTATTCGTTCGAAAATGTTATCAACTTAATAAAGCGTTTTGTTTTCTCTTGTATCTTTTTCCACTGGCTTTATGCATCCCTTGTTATATTTCCCGGTCTTTACCGCAGACTTCAAACTCATACGCACATTCATAAAACACGTATGTCGATACAGCGGCACATCTCGTGAGTATGTTGGGCAGTTTATTATTTCACAGCACCTTAGGGCTTGTCAGAAACTTTCTACCAGAATACTGCTTGACCCATCTCATCCATTGTATCCTCACCTTACTCAGTGTATCCCCACATCCAGCACTCGCTCTATGTATAAGCAAATAGCAGCACGCACCACAACATACGAGTTATACCGTTATACCATACTTGGCACGGTTTTTTACCAACTTTGATTTTGTCATTAGACCTCTTAAACAAAATCTTTGCTAAATTTTTCTTATGTGTTTGTATATGTAACGTATCATCATCCGTTTTTTACCATGCAATTTCCGCAGGAGATTGATTGTGTAGTAGCTGAATGTTCATCCCCTATGGGGCAAATTAAAGCCGCTTCTTGACTTGACTTATTAAGAAAGAGTTGTCCGACTGACGCTTAGTTGATTGCTGAGGCCTATTTGAACAATTTTGCTGATATTGGATGTATGTGCTCAGCAAGTCTGGTTCCCTGAGGTCTATTGCACTGACACCTTCCTGAGTGACTTTGCATTGTGAACCTGTTTGCTCCTTCATGAAGTTCATTACCTGCCAATAAACACAAACTAATAGAGAATATGCCAAGATATGTTCATGGGAAGCGACTTTCTACCAACTAGCATGGATAGTCTCAGTTTGGGTTTGGATTTGCGAAACATAAGAGGCTATTGAGTCCGGATGAGTGACAACTCTGCACCGCGTTTCGAGGGATGGTTGATACGTCGAGTCTACACACTGAGTGTACTTGAACTATTTTAAGAAAGTTATCAGAAAGGATCAATTTTAAACAAATTCACGCTCCTTTAATGCCGAGCTGTTTCCAGCCTTCAAATCAAACTTACTGTGTAGCTGTGCATTATAAATCTGATGTACATCTGCTGAATTATGGAGGGATCAACAAATGAAACGAACGGCCTTTACCGTAGACTATTAGGACAGGTCCTCAGCTCTGGTATGGAAGGTTCGTTTCATTTGAGTGAAAACACCTCAGAGAATTGATGTCCTCCTCTTGGGTTCAAGTTCCTTCAAGTTTTATAGAGGATCGCAAATGATGATCCCCCCAATAAGCTTGAAGGAACAGTGGAAATAGTGAACCTTTGGTTTTACGGATATCTCAATGGTAACAAATAAAACCACTCTATTCGTATATGTGAGGTGGTGAAAACGTTATCCGTGGTTGTAACATTGATGCCAAAGTGTTTCCTTTACTGATTTACTTAACCAGAAAGAAAATCTGTTATTTCTGGACCTGATCAATTTTTTTCAGAATGCGTGAAGATTGTCACTTTCTTACACACACTAGTTTATCCATACGGAATAAACACATAGCTTGCTGCAAACATTGCATTCTGGTCTCTACTTCCATCTATGGCCTGATCGTAGTGCTACAAAACTTTGTATTTCATTAAGTCTTAGTCATGTCCCTAGTTTCATTTGATAGCGATCCGGAATTTGAAGTCGTATGCACGTGATTTTCAACAGTTTCAAAACACTGAATAAAGTTTCCTTTTGCACAGTCATCAGCACCCAGCTTATGGAGACCGTCTAGACATTGTGTTCCCTTCACAAGGGAGAAGTAACCTACGGGCCATATAAATTCTGTATTTTCATTTGTAACCATCTGATAGAAATATTGTTTTGTTAAAAAAGATGATACGTTAGCTTGTAAACAAGAATGTTTTCAGCTTTAAAAAATTGTTTCGCATCGATTTCCATTCATGTATTCTTTTTGCATCAATTCACTTGATAAACAGATGGATTTTTACTTTTACAAGTATGTTTTGTTCACAGAGACTAGACAGCCATTTCTGTTCCACTAAAAACTGCAGAGCACCAGCGACTTGGGCTATTATTAGCACATTAGTGAGTGACTCATTGTGGCTCCGTATGTGTAAAGATTGGTGTATTGATATATATGTAGATTCAGAATCCGGTGCATAACACAGTGCACATCACCGTTGACCAGCTTAACTGAAATGTTCCATGTCATCGGGTGTCATTAGTGATCCTATGTTGTATGCTGTGGATGTGGCGAGAAAACAATTTGATCAGGAATTTCATGACCGATTTCCCTTGCAACCTTCCCTTCCCCGCTCAGCAGGTAGTTGGTTGGCCATTACACGGAGGACAGTGAGTGATGTACAATGATTGATTGTGAATCACATTTCATCCTTTCCATTAAATCAATTGGTAACGGATCACGCGATGCTGATGAGCTGTCTCGGATTGTGCAACAGTGAATGTTGTTGTTTGCCGAATTCGGTTATTGATTGCTCCTCAGCAATCGAGTAGAAATAGATTGTAACTTGCTCAACAACGAAAAACATTTTGCACTGTTTATCTCTTTTTTTGTCAGGTTTCGATTGTACAGCAGTTTAATTAAGTATTAGCACGAATCTATTCCCCAAATTGAATCTAATTACCCAACTTAATTTAGTACTGCAAGCGTTTGTCTATTTCCACAAACGTTTTTGGACTTGAACCGTAACTTCATTAGGAGGAAACATATTAAAAACTGATCAACTTACACTTTTCCTGATATGTAAGAAAATTCATCGAGCCAGATCATTCATGAAAACTAGTCTCCAGTTTGCAACATTAAACGCCTCCAAAGCGCAACACATGCGATTGATTCCAAGCGGGTAGTTTATTCAACTCTTGTGCTGTGTTGACCGTTGTGTGTAGTGGCCCTGGAATTCAGCGCAGAGCCCCAATCCAGTCTGGGTGGATGTTCAAGACCACTCTAGTTTGAATGAATGAAATGTACTTTGTGGGTAAAGATGAGTTTTGAGTAGTCTTGAATTCAAGTTATTTATTACCTAAAGGCTAAGTTTTATTTCAAATATGTAAGC
>UZAN01039786.1:45931-66067 GCA_900618425.1 Echinostoma caproni | reverse complement strand
CACCAAAACACATAATGTACACCAAGTTTTGAGCCCTTTCGAATAATTTACGTTATGAAAGTGGACATTTCATCAAAAGCTTGTACATAGTACTTGCTTTTCGTCCTATAACAACAGACGTGTCTAAGAATCATTGGAAAGGGCTCAAAACTTGGTGTACATTATGTGTTTTGGTGCTAAGGAGTTACGTGATTCCAGCTCTAGTAAATTTGTCAGCCTCCAAATCTCTAGATCAAACTAATTACCCATTTAATCGGAGGTTTTCGATACCTAAATCGGATTATATTCATCTGTCGTCCCCTTTGTTGGAGCAATTTTCTGATTTTAATAACGATAACGTCGTTTTAAGATTAGGTATGTCATACAGCATACAATCGGCCCGATCACATATAATCTCGTTAGACAATACAAAAGCGGAAATAAACCGAAAACGGGAGGGGCTATGCTCTGCATTGGTCGCGCACCCTAGATCAGCTCATTACAGTGTGAGTGCAATTCAGAGGAAACTGGATTATATTCAGCTTCGTACTGACAGCCAATTTTCACTCTCTGAAAGACAACCCGTACCAGAAAAATGCCATTTATCGTCAACTTACGTAGTTTCTTTTATTGCGATTTGTAACTTCTGTCATCTCCGTCTTTTAGTTTGCAGATGGACCGTGATCTTTCATCAGTAACCGACAGTCACAGCACTCGAACTATGTGATTCGATTGCACCTATTTTTTCTCTGCTGCGATATTTCATTGTTTGCCTCCAATTTTCGTAGGTCTTGATTTCTGATTTCCCATAGCTGTATGTCAGAGGGGTTGGATATGAATTGTGCTCAGTGCTCACTAAGAGAACGCTTATTCTGAGGATATATTTATTCATTTATACTCCACCAAATACAATACCGAAACGATTTTCCCTTCAGGGAATCACAAAGTTGGCTGCCGTTTTATTATCTCATCTCAGTGCTAGTAGTGGTCAACACGTGCAGTAACCATGTACGTATGTGCGTATATGGGCAACGTGTGAAATTTCGCTAACGCATCGTGGTTTGGAACAGTTTGTACGTAGTAGAGCCTCCTCCACTGCAAGAAAAATTCCCATAGATAGGGAATGGAGAGAACTGATAACGATAGTCCACAATTGATTGATACAAGCGTGTTGGGTTACAGTTTTGCTTTAGATTAGCACTATTTATCTCTCGCAACGGAGATACATGCATGCGTAACCGTACAACATATTCTCCTCTCCCAGTTCGTTTGTGTTTGAGCCATATTTTACATTCTTGAAATCATTCGTATTCTCAAATAGCCTGTGAACAAAAACTGGCTGTTCCTGAAAAAAAACATGATGTGCATTTTTGTATCGGCCTTGAGTTAAATCCATCGCTACGCACAGAAACCCAGCTACGCTCATGACTGGCCAACACCAATACAAAAGCAATGACTATGAGAATAGAGCAGGAAAAGACTAGTTTTGTCAGACCGAAGGCGACACCGTCTACAGCCCGTAATAAACTGTGGCATATTTGGCCGAACATGTATAATCACACGCACATTGTTCACACTAGTTGGGGGATCAGATAAAACAGTTGCCAAACTCTGACCGCGTCTTATGACGTCTCATCATGATTGTCACGGTTTAGGGACCTGGCATTCCACAAATTCCATCCACGTTCTGGCAATGATTTCTTTTCCTACGGAACATAATACATACATTATTGTAACTTTTATACTCCGTTCATTGTTATTTCACGGAATCATATCTACAACGCAATCACCGTTGAATCTGTAACCTGAAAATATGATCAATTTTACGTAAAATAGTTACTTTAACTTGTTTTACGCATTTTAGTGTTGCGAAAATCATTTGCATTATTTGAATAGTAAATATTTTTTACTTCTTCGAAAAAACTAGCTTTTCTTAGCCCCGATGAACAAGAAAACCAAAACACAAGGCATTGATGACACCGTTTCGACCCTTTTAGAAGGGCTTTCTCAATTCGACTAATCGGTTAATCTCACGTTACTTATAAGATAAGTTATCATGAGTAATCATGAGCACGACGCTCAAGGATTTCCAGCCTGATCCGTTACATCCATGGATCTTGTGTAATGCTTTACTTCAGTTTATAATGTTTCAATAAATCCAGTTCCAGATAGGTATGCCGTTAGGGGTAATTAGAGAAAACGGTGTAGGTTTATTCGTAAACCACAATTCACAGGTCAATTATTTCTTAGCTTAGTTGGTTAATTCGACATTCAACAAAACAACAGTATTCAAGGTCAGACAGATCCCCACAAGAAGCTTATCATTCTAGTCGGTCCGTCGCGTGTATCAATATGCGAGTAGTCATAAACATGAGGCGTATCAGTACCCATGGCCACATTTCAGCCAACAACCGAATCCAGTCGCGTTGCCATGGGCAAGTTTAAGAATAAGAGACAATTTTATACGCCAAATTTTCCGTTTGGCTTGTCAGGAAGTTGGCCATCAGCATGAGGCAAGTTGCACCCGTTTAATAGTTATATGCAGAACAGGAAATGTAACAGTGCACTTGAAGAAGAAGAAAAGTACAAAACACATTCTAAATGTCCCGCCTCATTCAAGTTGTCCTTAAATCAACAAAACAGGAAAACAAAACTTGGTTACACAAATTCGGTGTATTCCAGTACCTTTTTGTTGCGAGCATATGCGTGTAATTCAGACGTAAACAATCGTGACCTGCATTCGGTAATCCGTTGCGAACACTAACAGTCCGTGCTCAATGTTGTCGGACTGATGCGCTGGTGACAGCCAATTCCTTAACAGATTATTCGTAAAGGAAGTATTAAAACGGTCGAGTGGTGATTCATTGTGGTTAAATAAGCTCTTCAAAACAAGAATACCACAGTCAGATGTCCAACCCTCGGAACCTATTGATGCCAGAAAATCGAATATTTAAACTTACGAGGTTGGTTAATCAATTTTGGGTTGAGAATTTTGATATCCAAGAGAGAAGTGCAACGCCTGATGTTTCGTTATTGTTTCGAATAGATAAACCCTTGCTGAAAAGACTTAGCTATTCACTAAACAGTCTTTTTAGCTTGTGTGGGCTACCGTCTATCTGTTTACGGTGTGGGCCTTCGGTTTTACAATTTCTCCGGCGAAATCGAGTCACACATTATTGAGCCTATGCTTATCTTTACTGGCTTTTCAGGGTCTACTTTGTGAATGTGTTATTTTGGATATGTACATTTTCATTCCAGCCCGGCAAAGATGCGCTCCATTTCCCCAATTTGCATCCGAATAACCCCATAAATGCGTTTATTTTTCCTCATGCTGTCCGCATTGTGGTAGCCCCGACCAAGACTACACCACTCTTTTCAACCAGCTTTCTATTTTCCCTTGTCGCGGATCTGGATACATAGGTGTGAAATTCAGTGCTGTGTTGATTGGGGGAAGTTCGCATAGACGTGTGTTCATCTGAATCGATGGATAGACATCAGTAATTGCTCACAAATACCAGAAATGCATAGAGTTTATTCGGCTGTGTGGAAGACATCAAGTCAGAGCCAGCCTGAACACGTCATATACTTTTCCCTTATTCATGGGGATCTGAACTCTCGGTAAAATAAATTGACTGATTGGTCAATCAGTCAGACTGCTTGTCGTTCTGTTTTGATTTCTTAACAATTTCGATTACCAAATCCGTTAGGATTGCTAACGAAAGGTACAGAAAATGGTGAATGAACAATAATTAGCCAAATCGGAGACCAACGCAATGTTTCTGAATTCGTGGGATAAGCCACCCTGTCTGACTCAGAGATCTGTTAGTTCACTCGGGTGTTCCGGATAAAGCCAACCGACACGTCTACGATACGACGACGACGACGACCAACAGAAGAAGAATAAAATGACAACAACGCTTGCCAAAGCAGGCATATAAACACAGATGGGCTAAAAGTTTCTAATGTTACTAAAAGAGAGATATCTCTAACTTTTAGTATTCCATTCTGCTTCATTTTATTGATGAAATTATGATATATTTTTCACAAAGGAGAAAGCGTTTAACTGAAGAGCTGTCATACCACAGAATGGGACAAGTTAGTCTGTGGTGATGGTATGCGAAAACACGTCCTCTTGGGCGAAGATTTGGATTAAGCACTCGGCTACTACCGAGTACAGACAGTTGACCGCACCAGTGTATTCCAAACGACAACCGATTCACTGAGACAGAAGTGAATCCAAGCTCGTATTATCTGAAATAAGTCCGTAGGACTATTAAAACAACTGCCCTCGCTCCACACTGGGAAGCCTAGAATACCTCATGACTTTGAATGATGAAAAATGTTTGAGAACCTACGTCCTTCTAGCTTCTTCTTTGGTAAAGAATGCAGTGAAGTAAGAATACTTCCTGATCAACGATGGACAGGACGGATACAACATCAAATGAACCCGATAAATGTACGCAAATCAAAGAATACTCGGCTTGTCCTGAATCATCGAATTCCCAAGCTAGACGCTTTAGATGAATCCAGAGGTAAAAGATACGACTATAAAGTATAAGGGTTCAATTGAGAACTAATTGTATTTTACAGTGTTTTATCCTGTCAATCCAGTGGCTTTCATGCTCAACAAACTTCAAATTCACTGATTTGAAGTAACAGAACTAATTCTTACTTGAATGACCTCCTGGTAGTCCGAAAAATAAGTGATTCCAAATCCAACTGATTCCTAAACGGAAAATCCCTAACTGCTTGTTACATCAGCATCCAAAGCTTCCTTGACTGAATTCCTGGAATTCATCTACTTTTGTAGATCGGTCAGTGAGATAGTGTTACCGTTACCGAAAAGTGATTGACAACCGATATGCTTGACTCAGAACTGTATCTGCCTAGAATATGTCTGCACTACGGGCAGTAGTCCTGCACGAACTGTGGTGTACCGCTGTACTTTTGCTGCAGTCTTTAAAAGCAATAACCGGGCATCCTTTGTACATCTTTCATCACATTTAGGTGCTCACTGAGAATGTTTAAAGATAACACTTGTTTAATTGATGAGGTTTATTGCTCTCTTGCATCTTCAGACTCAGTTAATTCGACTATATTTCAAATCATAAAATGCACCCTCTCAATAAAAGAAAACTATGTTCAAATGCTGATGAAATTAAATTGTCTTATTTATATAAAATATTCAGACAATAACCAACAGTGCACGGGACACTTAACACTGATTGTTTATATATAGTAAACATGTATTCTTGTGAAAGGTTTCACTGGATTCAGAAAAGACCTACCATGAACAGCGCGTCTTAGAAATAAGAATGAACAAACGTATAGAAGAATCTGTCAAAATCACGTCTACTGTACGGCGTAACGAACGCAGGGTT
Organism: Echinostoma caproni; assembly: GCA_900618425.1. Lineage (NCBI taxonomy): Eukaryota > Metazoa > Platyhelminthes > Trematoda > Plagiorchiida > Echinostomatidae > Echinostoma > Echinostoma caproni. The sequence goes on along the minus strand of UZAN01039786.1, from coordinate 60,707 downwards.
TAACGGATGCCGTATGAAGAATGACGTGGCACCTTCACTGGCTGCAGACATAGAAGCAAAGGAATTATCTGGAGGAAGAATGTGATCAACTAGTGTTCTGGTAAAGCTTCACTGATGCCCTTGCGAAACTCATGAAGGCCAAAACACTGATCCAGCCTGTCGGCAGGTCAAAAACGCGACCATCATCCATTGCTAGCCGAAACAATTGATGAAAGAATCGCACTTTTTGCGGTGGAATTCCAAGATTTTCAACTGTCTTTATTGGAAACATTTACATCATGTTTAGAAATCACCCGCCTTCGCCACTTGTGCAACAGAACGAAAGTATATTTCACAACGCTGACTGGTCTTTAAACTTATTTTCAATTCACATATCCTGTTTATGAATCACAAAGGAACCAGTAAAGTAAAATGTGGGATTCCGGCATGGAGGCAAGCCAACTGTTTTTCCGTGGCTACGCCTATGGCAGTGAAGTTCATGATAAAGCATTTTTGTGAACTGTTAGTTGCAGGTGATAAGGTTGAACTTTATTAATCGTATCCAGTGCCATGTGTTCCACAATCCCAGCTAACCACCAGTGCTATGACGATTGCGATGGTGGAAGCTAAATTTGTTCCGTTGCTTGGGAATTCATCCCCTGAGGCGAGATAATATACATATAAGAAATCTGACTTTGGCAGAAAGCGTATTTAAATAAATAAATAACATATAGGGCGGCTGTCAAGGTGAACCTGATAGCTATCATCCGGTTATATTTCCTTCTGCTTTTCGGATAGCAATGTAAGCCATTGTTACTTATTTCTACGTGGACTATTTTGAGAAGCATGCTGTTGTGTCACCAACCGAATACGAGGTTCTCAAAAGGAGTCTCTTGTACGTTACAGATCTGCTACCAGGACAGGATGAATGGTTAAGGCTGGGCGACAGAGGCTAAGCCATAAAAGTTGTCTCTTGAAACTTCTCGAAAGAGTTTAATAGAGTGAAACACCAAATACTTTTGAGGAAGCTCCTTAATTAATGCGTTTGATGTTTGATCCTTGATTGTTTGATAGAGTACTTTGACAACATGCCGAGTAACTTGGTGTTGGTGATTTACTCGCAGAACCAGATACCGATCCGTCGGGTTTCACAAGGGTGGGCATCCATTCTCTACCCTTTTTCAGAATTCACAAAAGATCCGTCAAATATGTTTGGTATACAAGTTTTACTATTCACTGACGAAACGAAAAGATTGGAAAAAGTGAAACATCCTTAAGATTATTTAACACTCTGGAGGAAATTCGAAGCGGCTCACGGATTTCATTTCATCGGTGAAATTGGAATAAACATAGTGAAATGTCTGTTTATATAACAAGGGTTTCCTTTCATTCATTCTGGAAAATCAGCCATTGTTATTTCCGAAAACTGAGGAGGCTATGCGAGTGAAAGATTGGGAAGAATTATGACGTTCCGTTCACCGTTTCAGAATTTCTCCAATAACCATAAAGCAGTTTGGATCCACCAAAGAAATATTAGAAGGATGAAAACACCGTATGATGTTGATTGATATCCGTGAACATTCGGTCGTGCGTGGAGGATCAAATATCCCTAGCGAGGAAAAACGACATTGGTCATAGGACTACCATGCAGCCTTTACTATGGCAGGTCGCAAAAACTAGGACTGAATTAATTTCAGTACTGGCATATTTGGACAGATGGGATCAATAAAAATCAGAAACCGTGTCAATTGAATCCTTTGTGTGGTATACTGTTGACACTATTTCGAATTATCACCTCAGGGAGCATCCATTAAAAACCGATACTCGAGAAGATTGTAAATTTCAACTTTAGAGCATATAATACCCGGACAGTCGATGCGATAATTGATACATCAAAGTTGCGGCCATTCAGGCTTTCAAGTATTCAATTCTCGTGATTGAACGTTAATAGTAATACTTTTATGCGTACTATCCCTCCATTCTAAGTATTCTTCGGAAATACAAAAGCTTCAGGTTTGTAATTAAATCATAACAGAAATTAGATATTTGAACTGTGGTGTCTTATTCATACAAAATACACATACTCCTGTCTGACTTATTTAACAGAGATTTATTTCCACTCTATCATTTGAAACGGCATAAGCCATCTTCAAGTCGGACCGAAGGATATAGGATTCAATTATTCTGCGTAATGTTCCCGTTTCGTTTTCACGAGCAACATTTGAATAGTCAGGAGAGAAAATAGAATTTGTTGAATTCAACGATGAAGTGGTATTCAATGTGCACATTTAGTCAAACAGGTGATCAAACAAACAGGCAACGTCAAGAAAAATCAATATGGAGACCAAAGATCACGGACAAGCCAACCGGATTGAGCACAGAAGCACAATATAGGTGTTTTGTTTAACTAGAATTGCGGTGAATATGTTTGATATGCATTTTTGCTTTCTCTTGTTTTGTTTCACGTAGATGAGTAACGCCAGGGACTTCTCTCGTACTAAACTCCCAAGGAACTTCCTGAGCACGATCATGTGTGAAGCCGCCTTACCCTTTCCAAAGAGCCAGCCGCAGTAAAGTAAAGTAAGATGAGATGTAGAGTCCATTTTGATTTCTTCCTCAGAAACATGTGGAATACGGGATGTATCTATCACCTTGAAATTGTAATCCACCATCAGGTTTGCAAAATGTGAAAATATCGAACAGATTCTCCTCCTTCACCTCATTTAATCGACCTGATTCATGAATTGATAAGAACGTGGGCGGTGGGGTTCAAGCAAATTAAGTTAACTGTTATCTCGCCCCGAAGTTCGGGAGTTCGAAACTCAGCACAACCTATTTTTCTAACTGCCATCACATACCCTGGAAAGCTACTCTCTTTTTGATAACTTATGTTATATATTAGAAGTTTGCACATGCTGAAATTTTCATATATATACATATTTATTGGTATCAATATATATATAGACAGAGAGAGGTAGTGGGAGTACGTATAGCCAAATTGTATTACATTAGGAAACGATGCGTATAAAATGTTTATTCAAACCGGTTTGGAGTGATTTTAAAGAGAACTAAGTCGTTGTAATTACCGGTCATTAAAATAGATACAATGAAAAACACAAACAATGACCTCTGGTACACAAGGTTAGTTAAATCTATGCTTCCAGGAGCATACCTTGGAGGAACATTTGGTGTTAAAACAGCATGGTAAGGGATTTCGTTAAATGTGGTTGGATTCAAGTAGAACAGTTATATGCAGTAATAGACCGCCGGTCATTAGTGAAACAGAAGTCACACGTTCCTCCGATGACATCAAAGAAGATTTATGTCAAGTTCCACGCATAAACAATACTGCGAAAATTGTCACCTTTTCGAATACTTTGTTCGGTTTAAATGACGGATGAAAATCACGATAAAGCTTTTCGGGGTGAATACTTGTTCACCGGGGGCGCATCGATCCACAATGTACTTCTGTTTCTACTGTTATAGGTGCCCTGGTTTGGAGCTACAATATTCGGCGGATACTGAGCAAATTATTCAATTAGCTACGACATCGCGATGATTATCCTACGGTGTCTAAAGAGTAGTTCAGTAGGCTTTTGGGGCAATGTAGGCAAGCATGATTCCAACTGTGAAACCGCTTCCCAGTGCTCTGCCTGGAATGTATGAAATATGTACTCCATATTACAAGTTTTGAAAATCATGATTGGGACACATCCGTCTTTCCCTAGATAGAAGAAAATGACAGAACTGATCAAAGGAAAAATATTTTGGTTGTGGTTGATCATTCGTGCAATACATCATCCAATCTCAGATAGTCAACTACACCCGAGGGAATAGCCTTGGTTTCTGTTCATTTGTTCATCCCTTTTATTTGAATCGAAAATTAGGCATTACTAAACATCAGTGAGAAACAAATGTTATGCAAATAATGTTTGAACAACTTACACTTTCAAACACGTTTTCACAGCGGATGGAAGAAAACTCACTGTGTTTTCTAATTCGCGTGTCGTCCTACCCAACGTGTGATGGAAAGCAATTGAAATCAGCACCCCGGCTGAAATGGTCGTACACTTATGAAAACTGAGGGAAAGAAGTTACCGCTCACTTGGTCGGAAAAGAACATCACATCAACATGAGTGAGACTATTCAACCTAATAACCGGAGTGCAATCGAAGCAAATCAATAATTGTTTACTGTGAACTGTCGAAGCGGTCACGATTCAGTTGAATAAGCCCATATTTTGCGTTCAAAAACAGTCTTTCAGAGCTCTGGATTTACATTGGTATAAAGCCTATAGTAAAACACGTGTTGAATAGTTTATGCATCTAATTTATTCAATAATGCAAATGTCATCTTCGGAATGATAGGAACTACGATGCACGTACGCGCATACGTGCACATAAATGTCATTCATATATTTTGTTGTTTCCTCGATTCCTGTTAATTGGTGACCTGTAAAATAGTGCCATATTTGGCTTGGCAGCCACTAGGACTTCTTGTGTCTTGGTCTACTAGTGACTGCAATGATAGTAACACAGGAAGTCATCAGCTTGATTAATTGAAAGGTTACACTAATGTATAAGAAAGATAGCTCTTTTAAATTTACTCAAGTGCTTTTTAATTAAGCAGTGGTGGCTGCCATTGAAAACCGTTTAATCCCATTCAGTTGATAGAAAAGTTTTACTTTGAGCTAACGTAATTTGTTCAGTACAGTTAGACTAATCATCGCTGTCTAAAGCTCAAAGGCTTTCACAACGCTGCAAAAGGAGTTCCATCCCCCAGTAGAAACAGGTACAAAACCGCATTTCGGAAACGGAAAACCACCTGGCTCAACAAGGCGTAGCTGAGGAAATTGTGTGCCACCTTCTCTCGCTTAAGAAGTGATTTTGAGTGCTCACAAAATACCGTCAATCAGTAACGAATTACGGCATTGCGTAAGCATCGGATGCATTGAGGATAACACTTTTCTGAGAACAATGTGCTTGTGAATATAATCACTGCGTAACATTGAATAGTGATCGAACAAGTAATCAGTGATTCAAAGAAGAATTTATAATAAACTTTCTGATCGTGTAGTTGAACGCTATTTGCAGGAAAACTGTCAAACGCGAAAATTGTATCTATTTTGAGAAAATACATGGTAAATTTCTTCATGTACAGTGAAAATAAAATGAAACGTTTGTTATTTTCACTCGGTCGGATATTACCAGCCGTGAGAATTCATCGACCTAGCTGCGGATCGAACCCGAAACCGAACGAAATTCTCCAGATAACACAATTACACCCTTCAGCACTGTCATGATTCCTAAAATATGATATGATGGGTATTTGACAACCTCTGATTCATTGCAGACTGTCAAACAGGCTGGTATTTTTTTTACAAAGGAATAGTTGCTGATATTTTTTTATTCACATTTACCTCACCGTTACTTGTGAGTAGTACTGGCGGATAGGTGATGTTTATTTATTATTTTTTTATTTATTATCAAAATTCTTCCAGGCCTCACTTTCACGCACCATAATCCACATAGTCAGAAAACCATACAGACTCCAGCTTCTCAATCTCTTTTTATTTGGATTTCTCTGTAGGGTATTACCCCTCTCCCCGCAGTCCGGACTTTGAACTCTTGACCTGTCCTGTGAGGGTTGTGTTCGAACATTGTGACGAACAACTCAGGCCGGAGATGAACAGGCTTATCAGTCTATCTGTCGAATTTCACATTACTACTGACAAACGCATGACTGACTGGATATGCTGAGGACGAGTGAAGATGTAGGCTGCAGGACATTCAATTCAAGTGGATATTTCATTCATCTTTATGAGTAGAAAATTGCTCAGGAACAATTCACGCTCATAACGGCTTGACCCGATAAACAATACAGGTGTTCGTGGAACTCGTGTGACATCCAAATTTATTCTTCCCAAAGCTCAGTATTTCAGGTTCATTTAAGGGATTGATTGTGATACTGCCCCACATCAAACGTAACATCGATAATACTGTTGCTTCTGATGGTTAAGCAAGTTCGATTTCTCAATTTCGACGACGGTGTATCAAAATCACTGAATGATTTTGAATGCGTTTATTGACCAGTAAGCACCGAAATGTGCCAAAAAACATTTATTAGAAAAAATTAACTTCCATTTGGTTTACATAAAATAATTTTCTAATTAGTACAAATGTATTGTAACACTCAAGATCAAGCAAATTTAAGCAGTCATACGGGAGAACTAAGAAGGTTATAGTGGGAGATAAAGTTAGAAATAAGTACTCTTCACCCATTGCTATTAATATGCAGGTATGAGACTAAAATCTAAAATGTAGTTCCAAATCGAGAGCCATGTTCAAGACCTGTCCCTATACTATGTTGTACTAATTATAGAATTTCTTTCGGAATCAAACGTGTATATGAAGAGCCTATTATAAACTTGCTTTAATTTTATAAGCCGAGATTCTTCTCCAATTTACTGAATACCACTCTAAAATACATTTTTCCAAATCCATATTTTGGATCCGTTCTAGTGGATACGCAAGCAGCATTTGTACAACTACCCAACAAATTTTTCGGTTGGCTTTGGAAGAGATAAAATTTGAGAGCTATGCGTGAGCTGGGCCACAAAATCGATTTCATTTAGTTAGTTCAGCATATTGACAAGCGAGGAAGTGGGCATCAGCTGCAAATACACTTTGGATTTCTGAGTACCTTGACGGCCCATAATTTTATGGTCGATATGTGTTTTCAAATTAGGTGACATCCCGTAGAAAATTAAGCCCATTATCAAAATGTTCCTTTTAAGGAATTAATAATAGTAGTAAGTCTGCTGTGGTAAAGTGGAAGCAAAACGCAGCAACAAAATGGCAATCGGTAAAGTGAACTTAACTGAGGTATGGATATTTGATATCACCATCAGTTATTGTACCGCTCGTTATTTAATAGTCTTCTTGGGACAGCAAAAGATTGCCGTATTCCATAGCATCGTTAACGCGTTACAGGTTCACTGGTAAACATTTGCCTCAGGTGCTGGCGTGAGAATTCATATGGGTGAATGAATGAGCCTTGCAGATTTTTCCAGCCAGTGTCTGCTGCAAGACAAACGAGGGAGGGAACAAGCAGAGAGTTGGATGGGAACAAGGGCGTTAAAATAACATGCTGCTTACAAATATTCTTTGAACAAGCATTTGGACTACAAGTATTCTCAATACCAATTACGAGTCGTGTTTTCAGTCAAGGAAAGATGGTAGAAGTGTTAAAAAAAGGTGACCTTAGCAAGATTCAAGTGAAAAATGTAACAGGTTACAAAGGAGATAGAATCTCCTCTGTTGCGGAATAATTCACTGACTGAACGGTAAAAGTTCAATTTGAATCCTACAATTTCACCAAGTCCATTTTCATTCATTCACCGAGCTGAGTAACTTACCTGGTAGCATTTGGGTAATCTCAGAAGCATCGTGGTTATCGTCACCATCAAAGTTATTCCATCATCAGTTGCATTTTCACGTCGGTCATTGATGAGACGTACGTTTATGTATTGAATTCGCTGAACACGACGAATTACAACTTAAGACGACTTATGTACCTTTTTGCATTCGCTTCCAATGATTCTTCTCCTACCTAAGTAATCTAGCTATTTAGTTCTGAATGAACATCTGAATGGAAATTTGTTACACTTCAAACGCAGAGAATAAGGTACATTTCACCAAAATGTACTTTCCAAGTGTTGTTTCATACCTCAGCGAAAGATGAAATATCTTCTCACGAGAAGTGAAGTGTCTAGGCGGTTCTTGTTATTGCACTTTCGAAATACGATCAACGAAGTAAATTTCAAAACCGTTCTCCAGTTTTCTTTTATTAGCTCAGGTCTAGTTACTGTGAAAATGTTTTACACTGATGAATAAATAGATCCAAATTTTGAGGCTCAGTATCCCCAAATTCCGTTTGTGCGTAAATTTCCGATACGTATAGAAATAACTCAAATCCCGGTCAAGCTGACGGAACAGGTAGATTGAGTCGAAATCCTCTTTGAATGGAATTTAGGAATGAAGATTTTCCAATACAGAACGGAGGGAATGAGACTTAACACGATGAAAATATTTTCACACAGATTTTTTGACATCCATCAAATTGACTCGGAACATCTGACGCAATGTACAAATGTGATCCGGGGTGATCCGGGAAGGTGTGTTCGATTGCCTTTTCTTGTCCACGAGATTCCGGATCCAATGTCCGGCCAAATCTAGGTGATCAAACTACTGACACAATCCGAGAACACCGAAAAAGCCGTACAATACTACGAAATCTTCAAAGATTTTTTGTCGTATTTATATGCGAAAATTTATTTCCACAATCTTTCATTTGCGTTCAGTACTGTAGGGCACTACTCATTGCTCGTTCAAGTGCCAATTTCGGTTGATACAACGTGAATTTGCAAACGTAAGCTAGTTTCTGTATTTTGAATTCCCGGAACTACATCTGGCAAGCGGAAATGACTAGCCAACATTAACTTAAACAAAAGAATAAAAAACATTAACACCACTGAGCACGAGCTGAGTGTAAGTGAACGAATTAAACAGTGCAACACAAGCACACAACGGAGTTCAAACACAAAATGTGCATTAGGAATTCAGTGATTAGAGCTGCCTGAGTTCAAACACTGTGCTCAAACAATAAATTCTGATAACTAAAATTTCAAAGGATGTGAACCGCATCGAATTAATCAGAGTGAGTGAATTGTTCAAAGACGGAACGACGATAAATCGTGAGCAGATAAACTCCGATTCGAACGGCCAAACTCATTTGATTCCTCTGGGGTGGTACGACGGATGAAACGTAGAAACAAGTGAATGTCTATGCGAGACAGTTTGGTTGTAAACCGGTAAACGCAGATCTGTCATATGGAACAAACTCACAAATATGCATACAGAGTGAACATAAATTTAAACCTCGCCAGTGGTTCTCCTCAAAAGTTTGACAGAATACGCCTGTAAAGCTTTCAGCCCGAGTAAGGATTACTTGGTTATGCAATTTTATAGATTTTTTATTTTTTTCTTGTGTTGGGTGATAATAAATGAAGATAACTATTTTTTTGAAGACAACGAAATTCCTTTTGACAAAGGAATGGAGAATGAGAATGACTTGCGAGAACGTGTTCCAACGCGAACTGCAAATACGGGAGGAAAATACTATAAACTAATGTAAAAAACAAATCATTCGGCAGTTGTTGTCAAGATCATGTGCAAAAGGTTCCATCATTTTGGTTATCGTACAGTACAGATATCCATACGCATAGAAATAGAGCTGATCATGTAGGCAAGCAATATTTTGTGATTCTAGTGATACCATACAATGGATCACATTTCAACCAAATGCTCTGTTTTCAAACTTCATCTCTAAACTCCGTCCTCGTGGTTGCAGTGAAGACAATAATACTGAAAGTTAACTGAATGTTGAGCTTAACCGCTTTCATTGTAAAATTGAAAGTTACTTTCTGTCGGATAATTCACATTGGAATAACCAAACTTATCACGTTGCCATAGTCCCGTTTATATGTGTATAATTGTGGATCAAAGCTGATGGAGTTTAAACCCCATTTACATGACTTGACCAACAAATCACTGAAATAATTTGTAGATGTGAGCAATGCATTGGTTACCGATGACGCATCCCACGGAACCATTTGCGTTTCGTGCAAAAAGGCTTTTTTAGTCACCTAACCTAAAACCCGTCAAATTTTATAGTCTTTTCAAATGGAGTTAAACTCTAATATGCTACCCGTACTCGTTCACTCACACTAGTCCTATCAATAACACCAAAACCTGAAAATAAAGCACGTATACTATTATTTTTTTCATCAGAGGCAACTGCTTTTAATTTCAAAGATTTCTGTGTGAGTAATTCTCAAACCAGGGCAATGTTAGAGATTCCATTGTGTTTTACGTCCCAGTATCCACCGCAATTTTGGTTTAGCCAGCCAATATGCAAATCGATTGATGGGACAATTTTGATGTTTGAGGAATGCGGAAGAATAGATTTTCAACCCGACAATTAGACATCGACCTATTTTCTTTACCAATTTGAAATCTATCGCTCTTTACAACATTCTGTGAATAAACAATGTTTTTTAAAACCACGTGACAGCTACATGCATCATTATTCAAAATCACAAATTCTATACTTGAACAAAACAAATGCTGTGTTCCGTTTCATCTGCCGCTGCTGGATACGGGGTCAAAACCTTTGATCGTTTGATTACCATAGCTGAACACAATGAGTAGACATCTTTGAGTCTAATGAGGATTAATGATAAACATTCAATTCGCACCGAAAACAATTCACTGGTGGTTCTGTTAGAATGGATAATTTAATTTCAGAAGACAAACGCATTAATTCTAGCAGTGTCTGGACAAACGCGTGGTTAGGCAAGTTGTTGCATGCTGAATTGCTGAGAGAAATGACATTCGATTATGCCAACTGAGGAGTTAAAAATTTCTATGTATTGGAGTACATAAACATGTATGCAAATAGAGGACAGCAGGAATAGTGAAGTACAGAGTGCGTGTTCTATAAATTCCTTATTCTCGTATGAGAGAGTTTGGTTGATTTTCTACAGTTTGAAATATTTAAATGGTGATTTTCAATTTCGCATATTCCAATTAATGATCGGCTTCAGAGATTGCTTCTAACCTCTGAACGTTAAACAACATGTCCAAGTTAGCAATTTTTGTATGCCGTTTATGACATCAGTTTGGTTTGTTTCCAAAGTATTTCTTTACAGTTTTTGTGCATATGCACAAATTTATGCTCTAATAAATTTCCTTGACCACACATGTGAAATTGTTCGGGATTAGTGACTAACAGTTCTCAGTTTTGTTGGCTTATAAGATTCGATATACTAATGGGAAAAGGTAATAGTCCTTTCAGCGAATAAATGTTGACAAACATCTGCCGTTGTACTTTTCATCATTCGGTATATCTGGTTAATGAGAATCAATAAAGATCTTTCGAAATTCATGACAATATAAACGCGCTGCCAGTGACCGATATACAGGGCACGTCAATTGCGGTAAAAACCACTGCTGAAACGCTCACGATTCCAGAACAGTAATTTATGCAAGTGAGTATTTTATTATCAACAAACGACACTCATAGATAAGTCGATCGGTAGTGTACCCGTCGGTATTTGCGATCGAGGATTTGTGACAGAGGAAGATTGTTATTCTCACACCCTCTAAAACAGCGGATAACAATATCGCGTGTGCTCTCTCTCATATACGTATATCATTTTCTAAATGCAATATACTTCATAAAGTTATTAAAAAGTAACTTAATGTATTCACACGAAAAAGTTTAGCGAGAAGGAAAAATTTGGGGTAAAGTAGTCTAAATCGGAAGTTATAGACTCTCTCTGTTAGATAACCGGAATGTTGCAAATGCAAAAGAGTACCCGTGTTGCATTGTTGCCTTAGTTTCATGATTTTCGTGCTTCTAGATGGTTTTTTCTATTACTTTCATGACAATTTTGATGAAAAGTTTCCGTTTCGGACTGTTGATCAGATGACAGACCGAATTTTTCCGCGTTCTTTATCACTCTCTCGCTCATGCACACACACACACACACACGCACTCTCTCGAAATCCGGATTACCAATTTCCCCGGAATTGGGATTGAATAACATCACGTGCCTCACAGTTTTTCTTTCTCTCGTGCTTGGTGTACTTTTTGCCCGAAATCTCGTGCCATTTGTGTTTCGGGGTCAGAACAGTTTGTTACGGGTCACCCAGTGACTATCCTGGATCGAAGTGTAAACGTTCCATTTTTTTCATTTTCAAATAACCCGAGCATTCCACCTTTCCTACCTTAAATGTGGTGACCAAAAATACCAAACGCAAATAAATTGGGCAGTCTATGTTGGTGGTCGTGGTGGTGCGAATCCTGTTGGTTATTAGCTGTTATAATTTGACCATCAAGCCGGTCAAAATGTTCGTTCACTTCCTTGACGAAATTAATTCTCCTTCGGTGATCTGGTCCCCGATACCCCATAGATGTGTTACATTGCTATGAAGCAACAGTCACTTCATCAATTAAAGTATTGGATTGATGTGGCGAAGTGGATCAATAGGGCAAGCAGACGAAGCAATCTTAGTAGTCGTAACTATTTTTTGATTGTTTGAATGAAAGCATGTCTCATTTTTGTTTAGAATTTAACTTTTCAAACTTTGAAATCAGTCCATGTTGAGTGATATTGTACAACGAAACCATATTGCTTTTGCAGAAGGAAGGTCGTGATCGTAATGGAATTGAGGAAGATATCTTTCGATTGGACCAAGTAATTACTTTATCCCAGGAACTAAATCAATTATACAATCCAAAACTACCACTTGCTTCGAATTGCAATAGCAACTGAAAAGCATAAAATGTAGAGTATTTTTCCTCAATTGTGGTTAATTTTTTAAAACAATGCAAAGACAGCATCTATCATTTGTCGTTAACTGGATTTTGGGTTGCATTTCACAATTTTAGTCCTTCATTGGTATGTTTTTTTGTATTACGTGGAAAGCGCACATTTGATTGTGCAGATGAGTGTAAAAATGGTCAGAAGCACGTTTTCTGTAAAGTGGAAACCATGGATCTTAGTACAGCTACTGCGAAAGTGGAATTTGACATCCGATGCAGTGAATGAAACATCCACCTTTCATTACCAATATTTCCTCAGAATAAATCAATCAGTTAATAAATCATTCTTGAAAATAGAAACCAAGGAAATTCCATTTCTATCTGAAGGTTACAAAAACAAAATAGTCCGTTTATTGACCACCTCATTGATTGTTGGACAAAAGAACTGTATCCCATCAAAACGATTAATGTAAAGGTCTAACAAACCAACTGGACTTGCGTCTCAAATCATAACTGTGCATTAACATACGACCTGGATTTTGTGAACGCCCCTCAGTCGATCTATGATTTTGTTCGTTACGTACCACTTTATATCTATCTGGATCGTATCGAACTGGTGGGTCACACAGTCGACCTTCCCAGTATCAACAAGCCTAATGATAATTTATCTGTATTTCACCCATTGACCCTGTAAATCGTGTTCACATAATTACAGTCCACCCGCTCCAGTTCAGTGACTTGTGTTCTTCCCAACCAGGGGCGTGCATTTATAACAACAGAGTTTTTCCTATTCAAAACAGTGCCTGGGAGGTCTGTTGACCGATTTCGGTTTAAGTGCCCCATGATCGGGAAACAATCCATCGGCTACCCAGAAACGGTTAGCCAGAGCGTGACAAATGTGGTACAGTTTTTTTTCTTAAACTTGTATCTAAACCAGTTTCATAAATGCTTTTCATATACTGTCTTGTTCTAAAAAACTGGTTCTAACTACCGGTGTCAACAATCAATGAAATAAACTTGCAATACATTGATGTTATGTCTTCTCCCAGTTTTTAATATCTAAACTGCTAACCCTAAACATATAGTCTTACGTTGCCGCTAGTGTTCCCTTCTGTTAATTGAAATTTAAAAAAACGAGAAATATCAATGGTTTACTCTTCTGGTTCAGTAAGTCCGTTTAATAAAAAGTGTGTACACCAAATCTTTCCAACATTCATTTCGTTTTCGTATCAAAATTTATCCTTGCATCAATCCGTGAATCATTAGTTGAGCACTTTTAGCGCAGTGCAATATGTGAACGCTGAGTAGTCAAACGTATTACATCAACATCCGGTTGCTTATTGAAACGTAAGTTGGTTTTGACTGAGCACACGGTGGAGCTCATCTTCACACACCATTCTCACGGGCTCAATCTATGTTGGTCTCAGCATGGACAGAGTCAAAGCATTCCGCCTTTTGCAGAAGATTCCCATAGGAATGCCAAAAGCCAAACAATATAGCGAACAACCTTGTCTTCGTACCTTCGCCGAGCTCAACGACTGACGACCATTTCAAATGCCTGATATTCGTGTACGCACTTCAGTTTCCACTTGACGTATAAATCCGCGCTAGATATGCGAAAGTCTTCTTTTCACTCAAGTGTTCGATGTTTAGTAAAAATCCTGGAAATGATCAGGAAAATTTCTGCAAACATAGCCTGAAAAATACTTTCGAATTTGTCGACCCCATTCGGGACTTGGATGTCAAAGATTTGACAGTGAGCTCTTTGGACTTTTACTTTTTTACAAATGTGCCACTATTCGGGACGGTGTCTTATCTCTGCCAGTACATTGGTGAGGAGAACATACAAATCGGAATTCTAACCACAAATTTGAAGGACTTATTATTGCGTTGTGTACATCTAATATCCAATTGTCATCTAATGGCACAATCTACAGACAGACTGACGGTGTAGCCATTGGTTCCCCACTTGGTCCACTTCTTGCAGATGTTTTCGTAGTCAAACTGGAAAACAGCGAACCACGAGACACCATTGATTCACTCCCTCTATACTGTGGTTATGCTTTGGTAACAACGACTACGGTGGGGCCTTCGAATTTCGGCAGTGCTATCCGGTTTTCCATCATCAGATTATTCACTGCATAATCATAACTGTGTCTGACTTTTGTATCACTCGGATGAACTTTTACCTTTGTTGCCAAGGCAACTGTTGTGCTACTACAGTAATGACAAATTTGATCAAATACACTCGTGATTTCATGCATTCCATCAAATGGACCAAATATGCAGCGACAACCTCTTTTGGGAAGACAATAAGGAATAAAAGCAAACGGACGTTCAGAAAGCTTTCGAAAAATCCGAGGAAGCATCGAGCCAATTGGAAAGTTGCTCTTCGGAAGCAAACCAT
>UZAN01039786.1:0-43140 GCA_900618425.1 Echinostoma caproni | reverse complement strand
CAAAGCAACCTCTGCATGAACCCCCAAAAATGTAGTGACGTAATTTTTTCTCTTCTGAAAGGGCAAAAGTTTGATGAATTATCAAACGCCAGCCCATCTTTATCTATCCTGAGTGAGCAGATGGTACGAAAACCGATTGTCGAATACCTGGGTGTTATTTTTAATCATAACCTCACCTGGTCTGACCATGTCAATGACGTTTTTTGAGGGTCAGGAGGCTCACTTTTTGTTTTACGCCTTAAATCCCTTTCCATTCCAAACCATCTCATAAGGCGTTTTGTTTTTGCGTGCGTTTTGCCTCATTGGCTTTATGGGTCCCCTGTTATCTTCCCTGGTCTTTTGAACAAGGACCTCAAACTCATTTCCCGCTTCCTCAGATTTCTCTCCGTTTGTAGTCTCATACCACGGGAAAATCTAGTAGAGTTTGTGGTGACACAGCACTTCAAGTCCTGTAAAACATTCTCTAATAAGATTTTATCTGATATCTCCCATCTTTATTCCTCTCTTAGCGACTGCCTTTCTCACTCATCCACCCGTTCCACTCACAAACTCATAAAGACTCGCACTGAAGCTTACAGGCGGTCTGCTGTTCCTTATCTCGCCAGATTTCTAACAAACCAAGACCTCGTTACGGGAAATCTGCGTCAAACACTACACTAAATCCCTCATGAACACCCAGGTGTGCCGCTCATTTTGGATGTTGCTGTCCCTTTTCACATCCTTTTAACTACTGTATCCTACTATTGTGTTTTACGTATTTTTTGACATACTATGGTTATGTGGTTGCTGAATTTCCACCTCTTGGGATGTACAAAGCCATTCCTTGACTTGATTTGACTTAAATTGGTTATGTCGACGACAGTTTTATTCTTTTCGACAAATGTATTTTACCGAACATAATATTGGATCTTTGTAACGGAGCTCACCCGTCAATCAAATTTAAGATGAAATTAGAGGATCAGGATACGTTTCACTTTTTCGACGTTACCTGAAGAAGGGGCCCAAAGGAAAGTTATATCGTTCAAATTTTCCAAAGTCAACACGGAACGGCCAATACATCCATCTTCAAAGCTTCGTCTCAATCAAATTTAAACGAAACTTAATCCAATGTCTCCCCTCTAGAACTCAAATGAGTTGCTCCAAAGATCTGTTGGAGGAAGAACTTAGATTCATTAAATCTACACTCCTTAATAACGGATACCCGGACGGGTTAATCGAGAAGAACCTCGTAGAAACGTGCACACTGCCTATACCAAACACGGCCAAAAAGAAAAAATCTATTCTTGCATCTTCCGTTCAAAGGCGATTCGAGTGGTGATCTACTAGGAAGACGTCTGGAGAAAGATATTGCACGAACATATCCAGATGCCACGCTACGTTTGATTTTTACAAGCCGGCCTCAGCTCTGCACAAACCTCAAGTATATGCTGTCCATCCTCTTCTAATCTATGAATACGTATTCCTTCACTTGCACATGTTCGGCAAGTTATGTAGGACGAACGATGAGGCAGTTCTCCCAAAGGATCAGAGAACATAAACCTGCTTGGCTTCGAACGGAATGCAAGAGAACAATAACCTTTGTGATTATGGCCCACCTCGCTGGTACTGGGCATGAGCCAGACAACGATGTATTCGAAAACATTTACAAAGTACCCCAAAACAAATCAAAGCGCGTTCGAAAACGTCAATTGGCAACGGCGGAAGCTGTAGCAATCAAAATCATGAACCCACCACTGTGCGAACAGAAGAACAAGGTTGCCGCAATCCCGTTGCCTTGTCTCCAACCAAACCTACACGATGACCTGAACCATGACGTCAGTCATGTCGTGATGATGCAACATGGTGTGAGAAATTGCAGTTGCAAAAGTTCATCGACAAATTCTAGAATTGACTTTGGTCCCCCTTCGCCCACTGTCCCCATTTTATCCACTCGATTAAACTTGACAGATATTATTGTATTTTAATACTTAACCTCTATGGATCCATCACATTTATTCCTACATTAGATGTAAACACACACACAAGTGTAAATGCCTGAAACCGGAGTTACAAAAACAAGCTTGTTCAGAATATTGTTTTTACTTTGACATAACGCCTTTCCTTTGAAGTAACTGACGAATGATGTTCATAATCCTGTTGAATATCTGAAGTGCAACAAGACTGGGCTTTGATCCAATATCCTCTGCCACACATGTTCCGAACCATTTGCAATATCTAGTCCTGAGTTGTCCACCTCTTGTTTATCCTTTGCAAGTGTCCAGCTCACTAGTTTTTTAAGATAACGTCTATTCGTGAGAACTACTTTCCAAAACAAAGATTGGATGCTCTCGCTTCAAAACGGTTTGAAAATTCTGTTGAATTGGATAATCTCCTGATTCACACAAAACTGCTTCCTTATTGCTACAGATGTTCGTTTTTTACTCGTTATGCTGCTCTCAATCTTGTTCATTCCAAATGCTTTCTATTTAGACATTGAATGTTGCGTCATTAGCTAAGCATTAGAAGAGTGCACTGATGATTCAGAGTTTAATCCACTGTCACATTTTAAAAAAATAGTTTAGTAATTTTATTTGACACTGTAGGCCAATCACTTTATACAACAGTTTTCTCTTTTGAAGCCCATTCCGAGTATTTCAGGATGTGACTTTGCATCCATTCGTTCCCTGTGCCCAACTAGCATGTCCGAAGCCACAAAGCTTATCACATATGGTTGACGTCGTAGTTAACCGTATCGCATTACTCCTCAGACTCCCTGAGCCACACTACCAGTTGCTTTGCTCCACGTTTATCAAGTTTCAATGTTGATCACTGAACTTCAGTTGTTCAGTAGACTCCCGTTGCCGTAATCGTTTTTGTACATCTGCCCAGAAGCGGATGAAGCTCCTATCATTCCCAAATCTGGGAATTTACTGGTCACGCATCATCATCATGATCTTGCTGCGAGGTACATTGAGGCACTGCACTGATCGCTGCCAAGCTCACAATGTACACAAATTAGGCGATAAAGCAGAAAATAGAGAGAGGTTGGGCCTAATTGGAGGGAGGAAAATAAAGTGAACCTCTTTGATCAACACATAGAGTACACAATCTAATTGTGAATACATAGCTTTTCAAGCATTCAGATCTGGTCGCCAGGCTTTTCTCTGGATCAAGGCACATGGAGACCATTCAAATGAAGTTTTGTAGACTATCCTACATTTTTAGATTCATAAATCGTGTCGTTATTCACTGCATGAACAAATGCATCCTTCTTGAATACACCGTCGTCTAGATTATATGAATAAGACTTTATTCTGAATAACGACTCCATAAAATACATTTTGTTTGTTGCAGTTTCGCATCCAAGATTACCCTTGTTGAATGCGATCAGTGCATCAAACATCATTATGTCTGACGAAGACTGTTGATTCCACCCTAGTCCGAATATATGCCTGTCGCGTTCATTAATTTAATTTCAATCCGGGTCCTCTCTGGACCTCTTGTCAATCACCTTATTCGTTTTATATGAATTTTATTCATTGATCTCCTATCACAATGTCGTTGTTCAAGCCTATTATCGTGCTGATATTGTGTTACTTTTTGTTGTATCGGTGTGTTTTGCTAACTATTTTTGCTTTATGCACACGTTTTGCTAGTTGTAGCGCTAACTGTTCACCATGTGGATGCCCAAAGCACATTTCATCTGACGTGGAGCGCTTACGTAGCAATACATCGCTGACTGTGCGATTCACAATACGCTCCTTACAGAGGTGAAGTTGGTGCATTTTTAATTTAAAGTTCCCAAACAGACCACCATTTTATTGAATTAGTTACAATAATATAGCGCCAACACTGATAACAGCCACTAAAATGTCATGACAGCGAATGATGGCTGGGAAGTGACAATGTGCCGTCCTTTCGGCAAAAAATCTATCGAGGAACAAGATTTTCTCGGTTACACGAAAGCTTGGTAAAAATCCATTCAATTTGTTGCCAGGTTTGCATGTTTTGCAGCCAATGTGTCAAAATAACAATACAAGAAACGTTTCTCAGCACCATTGAATAACAAAATGTGAATCTCTTTTTTATGGATTTTCCATAGAATCTATAGTAGACAGTTTCATCAACCTCAAAGGGGAGTATTCGTCATTGTCTCTTACTATCTTCTGGATCGAGTGACTCTAAAGTCACCTGTTATCGCTCGCTATGTGGTATTTCTGCCATTTGTCATTTCAACCCGAAGTGTAAACAAGGTTTACAGTCGCAACAAACCAGTCACCATTATGCTTCATAGATGCTTGCACCGTTAAGGATATAAAACCTCTGGAATTTTCCGTCCGCCCAAACTAAACTTTAGATGTGTGTTTCCGCCTTTTTCGTTCATTCTGTTCTGCAGACTATGGAGCTTCAGTTCGATCCGCTAACGTGATAATACGACAAAATCTTTGAGAAAATATTGCATGATTTGCTAACTGAACTTGTCAACAATATATGACAATCCGCATATATTTCAATAAATCGGATTTGTTGCGGTGTGTTCACTCTGCGTCAGTAGATTTTGACAAATCCAGGGGTAAGTTAATTGAATGCACAATCTTTACTCTATAGGGCGTTTAATGGGTATTTACTTTGCCGTAGACAGGCATGACTGTTTACACCATATTGATTTTGCACTCGTAGTTCTTGGGTGATGGATTAACTAGAAAAAAAAACAGTTGCATTTTTAGAAAAATAATCCTGTCCGAATACACGTTTTAGCGCTCATTTTAAAAATTATTAAGATATATCAAAATTAACTGGTGAATTAAAATTAATCCGAATAGGGTATAATCAATTTTCGCTCCGTGTTTGATCAGTGGGCACGGTTGAATAGCGTCCCCTTTTGGCGAATTGCCGGTTAGCAAAACGACCAATGGAAATAGGAGTAGAGCCAAACTAAAGTAAACCTTTTTAAAGCTTGTGTTTTCGAGAAAACGATTAAACTGACTTGACAAAGGCCTTCCAAGAAGGTCAAAACGTTGTCACTGAAATCTTGTGTGTTGGTACTCACGTTGTGGCTAAAACAAACCTGATTCTATTGTTAAACCTTTTTCTTTTCAAAGAACTACTTTCTTAATTCATTCTGTTTTGGCTAGCAATAGTTTATGAAACTAAAGGAAAACGTCACCTTTAATATTCCCTCACTAGTTTGATTTTAACAGTTGATTTTCTTCAATTTTCGTGTAAGGTGAATCTTAATGTGTTACTGTGTGGTGTATGTAACGTGTGTACTTCAAATCGGGAAGTATGTCCTGTTTGCCAATATTAGTGTTTGAGTTATGCAATTCATTTTGCAATATGTAGAAAGTAGTCTTTAAATGGATAAAACTTAACAAGTTCAAGAGAAACGGTGCTAGCGAGCAGATCAACTACTTTGTACGTTCATACACCCTCAAAAGCCATCGCTCAGCTAGTGGTCCAACGATCCTGATTTTCTAACTTTAGCAGTCCATCTCAATACGAGGAAATTTAGACAGAATTGCACCATCGAGTATTTTATCATTCAAACAAGACTTGATCCCCGAGGGTTGTACCAGAAACACAGTGGATTGAGCAATAACGTGATATTTTAAGTCGTGGCATAAGATTACTATTAATAACATAATATCAGCCCACCGTACTATTTACATGGTGAAGCCGACTGAACGGAGCTTGCAACAAAAGAGAATAAATTATGCTGTGTTCAGTCACGATTCAATCAGTGCACATGATTGCGGACACATCAACATCACCCACGAAATTGTTTTTCCCCTGTTCTTGGTAATTTTTTATCGCAAAGAAGAATACTCTACCGATTACGACTAAAGCTCGCCTTACTGCAGTGAAATTCTATTAATTCCTTTCTAACAATTATCTATATACTTTTTCTTGATTTATTGACAAAACGGTTAGCGTTTTGTAACAGACATACCTGTTTGTCTTTTGTTTAGTCTGTCATTAGAATCAAGTTCAATATTGTTTAAGTTATAATACTCTCGTATTGGTCCGCAAAATAGTAGTGTTTTATCTCCTAACCTGGTCACTTGCAGTCTGCCATTAGCTGTTGGTTTTATTCAGGCATCAGTATTTTATTTCTTAAAATAATAGTCTAATATGACCCCTCGTGTTAGCGTTTATTTTGTGTAACACTAAGAACAATATTACGCCAGGGTTCTTGTCTGTGAAGTTTCACGTATTGATCAAGGCCATATTTATATTAACAACTTATTATAATTCTTATTTTTTTTATTAGTTATTATTATGTATTTATCATTTATTATTTATTATTTTTGAAACAAGCGATTCTGTTCGGAAAGTGCGGCTGATCTGTACTTGGATATTTTAACAACCAGAGGATGACAGATTTTGCGGGTTCCATGGTCATTTTTGGGACTGATTTCATGTTTCTATTTCAACGGTTTTCATCTATACAGATGGCAGAACTACTTCGGTCCTACAAATCTCACGTGTGCAAACACGCTCGTTCAATTTCAACTGCACGGCTGATTCTACCGTTGTTAGACAGTGATTCGCGAAAATAATGCGCAAATCTTACGAATTTCTTTACTATTTAATCATAATCCATGTTTCAACTATATTTTTATTTCGGTTATTTGAATACTGATTTGCAGATGACCAAGTGCAAGCTTGAACCAACAGAATGGTTTCTTTTCTTCGCTTCCAATAAGCGTTCAGTTCTTATTGAAGAAACAACCACGACTGACAATAGACCGTACGTCATGTCCGTTCACTCGTTTGGTGAAAATTAAATAAATCAAAAAGCAGGTGGGACGCGACACATCATGCTTGACTTCTGGTCCAAGTTGTACACTCCCTTGTCCATGTTGGGATCGCGGTTGGTTGGAGTACATTATTAAATCAAACCAGGAGAGCAAAGTGAAAAATCTCGTGAATACACACACAGTCATGATTTTAAGATCTATCTACATGGCAATGATAGCTTTGAATCACCATGTGGGTCACATAAACAGTGTATGTTACTTTGGGATTGGTCAAAATTACGATTTGTTCATGATGAGTGTTACTGATTGCACGTAATTCGAGAATGTTTGTTGTATCATGCATCTTGCCTGTCTACCTGGAAATGCAGACAAAATAAATTGAACAGTTCAATGACTCAATCAAAATATCAAAGATATAAAAATAATAACTATATGACTTGTTGGTATTGATCTATACAAAAAATAATTTATCACCTAGAGATAACAGTCCTGATTAATTGATCAGAATCATTCATTACAGGTATCTTATCGTCTAAATTACATCGAAATGAATAGATCAGTGCGTACAGGTAGTCACTTAGTTATTTACCGACTGAAACCTATCTTGGTATGAGCTCACTAACCGCAGAAGGCACTGTTACCAGAACATACACAAATGGTTCCGGGCTGAAATGAAGACCGATAAAAAGTTTGCAGTTCTATGGCCAACACCGTTCGTGTTCAAGTCTAAGAATGATGATGTTTAACAAATTTGACCGATGGTGTTTTCTATCACACAGTGGAATCCGGAAGTGATATTTGCTGTTTGCAAGCAAGATATCTGTAGGATTTCAGTTAATGATAAAATAAAAGAATAGGTCTGCTGTTTTTGATCAACCAAACAGCTGTGAAATTTCAACAACTTGCTGAAACTGAAATCGTAGTATTAAACCTGTGTATCACGAATTACATTTGCAACAATATATTGTGGTTCTAAGTTATTTTCGTGCAAATGTGAGGAAATAGTAGGGTTATTAGTGTTTTACAGTTTTCGTCTGAACAGCAGCTGTTTAGAGAGCTTCAAAAGCTAATGAAAAATTATTCAATGCCCCCTTACACAATGTATAGAAATTAGTGGATAAATATCGGAAATATAACCGTCTATTCTGATAATCTTGTCTCATCCACACTGTTGCAATAGAAGCAAAATCTTACCTCATAGTAGCTGAGGTTGAATCCCCGTTGGTTAACTTGGTCGGCATAGCTTTCAAAAAGAATATATAGGGAATTGTACTGCCCGACAAACCGAACCACTGGACGATTGCCGCAAACTGAGTGTCGCATTGGTGTGTTCAAACTGTGCCCATCATGGATAATGAAGCGCTCTTGTTCACACTTTTCGGCGTTCCCGATCTGGTCAGGAAGACAAACGGAAAAATAGCAACTATTCGAAAAATGTATCTCGGTTTTATTCTATAGGCGTTCCCTATATTTGTTTGTTTCCAAATTCATGAATGCAACTCAATGAATGCACTTTGAATCACTCCAATATGGGTTGGTACTTTTGATGCCAGAAAAAAAACAGCAGAAGATATAAAAACAGGTTGAGTTAAACCGGTTCCATATAACCATGTCACTAGTATATCCATCTACACAAAATTGCGTACACAAAATTGCACCAGCTTTATACATCTTATGCATTCCGTTCAGTCCAGCTTCCTCGAAAAAATACTAAATTTTGGTTTCAACATGGCAACATATATAATGTATCAGTTTTCGAAGGAGAAAATCCTTAATTCACCAACATCTAATGTTTTTTGTTTTCAAATTTCCATATTCTGGCACATTTTTCCTTTTAGGTGATGGTGCCATGTGATGTTCAGTAGTAGAGTTAAGCGAAAGATGAAGACCAATTTCATTTGGTTTCACAATATATCATGGAAACACCTCCTCGGGTCTTTCAATTACTTGGTGATCGTCGGAAGTTTGTCTCAATAACTACGGCCA
The DNA here is from genome assembly GCA_900618425.1 of Echinostoma caproni. Lineage (NCBI taxonomy): Eukaryota > Metazoa > Platyhelminthes > Trematoda > Plagiorchiida > Echinostomatidae > Echinostoma > Echinostoma caproni. The sequence continues at coordinate 34,414 of UZAN01039786.1, read as the reverse complement.
GGTATTTTTCTCTTTCTGCTGGATTGGCTTGCTCGGTTACACATGATGCGCAAGAAGTCACGTCAATTTGTATGCATTCCAAATTCGTATTACTCTGAACAAGTGAACCAATGCGCGAAGTAAATTCATCTATTGAGTTCAAGATGGACGATGCAGTCAGTACCAGTGCACTGTTTTCAATTTAACTTCATCTCAAAATCAGTTGAATGATGATTGGTAAACCGCGTCATCAACATCCTTGCAATGCTTTTGAAGTGGAGTTCGATAAAAAATGTAAATATTTTTCCACGACGATTTTCTTTTTAAAATCATGCTCACAAAACGGTTTTGACCTTTTTGCTGCTTGTGATTCGATTCTACGTCGCAATATTGACAAACTCAACTATATAGAGAAGAGAATAAGATAATTATTATTACTTGAAACATATACAAGTTAGTGGAATTTAGCGACAAGGATTTAAGATAAAACGCAAAACTTGTTGAAATCTTTTGTTTTTGACGAGAGATTTGCGTTTCATTCAGTGCCCATGTGCTTTTGAACGTGAAATTGATTTGCCTTGAAGGCATAGATACGCTAAAAAACCCTCTGAGGCGCATTTTACGCAAACACTTCGATAAATATAACAACGTATTCTTCATTTAACTCGAATCTGATATGGAAAACCATTTAACCTCTTAGAAAACGCACACCCTACCTCAAACGAATGAAATACCAGATTGATAAAAGTTCGTTCCTTGGTGGTTATGAACCATTCACAAATCACATTGTTCGAATATGTCCTCGGATAATCCGGAGATAGGATGTTACCATGTGATCCGTTCATGGTGTGACTGCAACCTGCCGAGGAAATGGACGTCGGTTATTGGACAGTCACCAAAATTTTAATCACCGGTCAATTTCGTCATATGTGAAACCACCAGCACCCAAGGACATCAAAACTCATTTCAAGGTGAATGAAATTATGGGACAATATACAATTGTTATTCGTGACGTGATGCGCCCCTATATTTAAAAATACAATTTTCTCGCTCTAAGTGTACTGTCTACTCCTTTCTGTATAACGAACTGGTGATTAGAAAAGCGAATACATCTGCATATTTCACATGAACGGCAAGCACTGTGTTCTCTAATATCGAATTCATATGAGGTTTAAAACAGTAGCTTGTTGGTCTTGTACGCGTAAAACTGGGAACATACATGGTCGTTTTCACAACACTCAACGCAGTATGAAAAAGAATTGCAGCGTAAGAGTACAATTTGGTAGTGAATCAATAGCAAACAACCTTTAAATAGTTTCCCCCTCACAATCATCCGTTTGCGTGTTGAGTCTGATGTCAAACGCACTAGCATTCTATTGGTACTACCAACGATTTCCAGATGCTCCGTTTTGGAACACTTTTGCATTGACTTCATAGCAGTACTGTCCGGGCCATCAAAGAATGTCAGATGCGTGTCAAGACAGTCAGGAGTGGATTCCAACTATTAGAATGATAAAAATATTAGAATAACGTACGTTTAGATGTAGATCAGCATAATTATTTGAGAAAATGCAGTAATTTACGTATTTGTTATGACTAGTGACATAAATTTCGTGACCATATTAAATGAAAAGGAATTTATTAAATCAATATTACAATGATACAGTTAGAAGATCACATGATACAACGCCGTGATTAAACGTTTACAGAGACTATGTTGTATTTGTTAGTTAATTAATCGGAGTTGGAATGAGTAGTGCCCTTGATACGATTTATCAAATCGATCGGAAACATAATTGGATGAATGAAATCTCTAATAGGTTCTACGTTGCGTGCGCGATTCAGTGCGTGCTGGTAGTCAAATAAAAAGATGACCTTAATTTCAACATGGACTAAACCGGGCATTCCCAAATGACAGTTCATTAATTGAGGAAAAAACGTGAATGGCGAAGCGTGTAACTTGTTGGGCACTGACTATTTAAAAACAGTCAATAACAAATAGGGATAGGCATTTTCAGTGACCTTGTTGGTGTTTTGATAACGTGAGAATCGATAATGTTAGGTTGTTGGGACTAACTGTGGAATGATATACTTTATGCGATGAAGTTGAAAGTTTACAAAGAAAATAGAGTTCACCTCAAACGTTACGAGAATAAGCGAAGATATTTTGATTTTGGTTAGGAGTTATCAAGTGTAAGAACACATCGCACTGGTATCTTAGTTTAGGGTGTTGTAGCGTGAGAATAAATGCACGTTTTAATATAATAAGTTGTGACTAATTTCCATGGAATACCTTACGGTTTGTTTGGTAGTGTTTGAAGGTATGCTTTGTAAACAAAATACTTATTCATACGTCTGTGATCATTTTGGAAGGGACTAAGGAAGGAAAGCGTTTTGTTTTTTAAATACGTTAGAATAAACACTTGTCTCGTGCAAGCCAGAAAACTGAACGATCAACGGTCCTCACACGTTAGATGTAGCGAGAGGCCACGATTTGTTCGCCTACCTGTACAAATGATATATTTGGGGAACTGATTTTCTGTTGGTGGTTGTTATCAAATCCATGTGAGGCAAACATGCTGCGCCTCCTCACAATCATTATTTCATCAATTTAAAGGAATGATACCCTTCACCCATGAGTATTACACTTTGCGTCATGAAGAACCGCTTTCGAAAACACTTGACTACCATGGCAACAGCAGTTTTGGAACAACAAGATAACGATTCGAACCACAATTACACTATGAAAAGCGGAAAAATAAACTGTATAGGTTTACTTAACTTTGTCTTCCAAAGGCTCAGTGAGCAGCAAAACACTCAATAGACGACTGATTAAGGTGGTTGCCTGCACTTTGCATGCAGCTAGTATACAAATAGCGTGCATCAACAGAATGATAACTTTCCTGGATCTCAAGTTAAACTGCCCGCAATTACCACATAGATGGCTAACTATTACCTCACTACTAACAGTTCAGCCAGTGACGTACGCCGCATGGCAAGGCAGTTGCAACGGAGAGTCAGAGTATACAAACTGACCTCTCTGAGAGTTGGAGTCAGTAAAAGATTATCAGGCTCATCATGTAAATTGCCGTGCTCGGTGAACACATGAAGTGAAATTATCAAGCCCAATCCTGACGCATTTCATAGAAACCAGGCATCGATTCGGTAATAAAGATTTCAATGTAATATACCGAGTACCATTGAACGAATTGAACCCCTATCCCCGTTACTTTCTTTCAGTTTAGGAATTACTTAACCCGACCAAACTCCCAATGATCTAGGAAGCCATATGATGGCCTATTCTGTATAGAAACGTGCGTATAACTGTTACTACCTAAAAGGGGAGGTTACTATTACAATGTTTGCATTGGTACATGTGAATTTATGGTTACTTATGGGTCGAATCAAGTTAGAAAACGTTTTATACACCCTCGGGAGTAAACCTTTGGCGTGATTTGCAAATTACAGTTGAGTGTGAATGCAGTAAATTTAAAAGGGCGAAGAACGAATGATAAAGCTGGCGCGAAACGGCAGGTTGAAAGCGTTCACTAAATAGGGAGCAAACATCGTTACTTTTAATTGGCGGATGTCCACAGGGGAAGAGTTCAGAAGCGGAAACAGTTGAGGCAGTTCGGAAACAACATCAAAGCTATCATGATTCGTTACTAGACGACATAAATTGTGACCTCTTCACAGACCTCGAAATGCTTGCACACAATGTAGTTCGCTAGAAATCCTTCCGGGTTTGGATGAGAACTCAGCAAGCGTGAAGAACGACAGAACATGTTTATGTTTCAGAATGATGGTGCTGGAATCCATTGTATGAGGTCTAATATGCACATACGGACAAATTTGCGTATTAGTTGGTAAAGACCGCCAACGTTTTCGAGGTCTGTGAATGTGAAGTGACACCTCGCGAAGCTTCGGAAAGATAATTTCAATATGTGTTAGCCATGAAGGTTAGGGAGGTAAAATAGCACCAAAGTATTTCACTAATGGGGCACTACGGATCATTTTATCACAATCAGTGAGAGGAGAATGATTGTGAAAAGCCGATTCTTCGAAAGAATCGTATTTATTATTCGTCAGGCAATCAGTTTATTTCAGCGTATCGCTTGGCTCACTTGAGGGTTTAGAGGCATCAAGCACTTGTGATGGAAGATTGTTACATCCCCACCAGTTAAATGGAGTAATATGAGAGGGATTATATGTGATGAACAATAAGGAGCACCGAACAACTGCTTCGTTCGCTTCGGGAATCGTCATCAGTGCGTACTTCTCTGTCTCTGTCAGGACTTGATCCGCAAACCCCCGGTTGGAATTTGAAACCATTACTTCTGTGCTATGTGACAGACGGAAGTACAAGAGGTACGCACAACCGATGAGTCCGAAACCGGACGAAATGGCTTCATAGTGCTCTTTCACCAGACATAATTACTTCAAATATTCTAATACTCTGGAATTTTCTGTTCCCATATAACGGAATCCTGACCGGTCGCAGTTTTGGCGAAGATCAAGTGAGATACGTTCGGTTTATTGACATTTGATAAAAAACCTTGAGCAAACTTGCGACCAACAGAACCACAGGAAATAGAAGGATAAATTATATGAAGAGACGGAGAAAACTAAGGGAGAGAGATTAGCTTCCTGAGCGGCATTAGAATTGATTAGGGGAACGGAACAACGTTGGGTACCGTAGGAGGTAAACTGTGTTGAGTTCGTGAAGCATTTCAGTGAATCTTCCAAGACATCACATCACTGGCGGATCGAAGCCATTCAAATAATCATGATAGATATAGAGAGAGATGATAGTTTTACAGCTCAGATACCCCTGAAAAAGATGGACACAAAGGGTTGTATAACATGGAAGATACATATCATCGTGCGTTCAAAAAGGAGTTAATAAGCCAAATGAAAAGGGGTTTTGATTCTATTTATGGCTTAATTTGTTTGATTAGTACCTTCAGTAACGTTGAGCTTCTATTAACAGAGTGGTACCTTTCGGAATCGCTCTTTAGAGTAGGCATACTCATATTAGGTTTCCAGATTTGGGGAAGCATTGCAAGGGGGATGTATAAAAATAAATAACTCAGAAATGGACTGAGAAAGTCGCACAGCAAACACACTTTCAGTAGCTCATGTGACAATAGATTGGGCCTATACAGGTATTAATCAGACTCGTGCAGCATCCTGAGTTTCGCCCTCCGAACGTCTAGTGTTCCGAACCTCATTCACGGGCTTGAACATGTCACTGTCCTACATCAGACGAAACATATCTGCACTTTGATCTTATAAGTCTAATGCCAATAAAATGTACAATTTCTCGATTTTGAAGACGATTGCTGGTGTATCCGCTCTAAGATAACATAGAATCAGCAAAAGCTTATTTGGAATGAGTTCCTAAAAATGACTAACGGGCTTGGACTCCCATGTTGTCCATTTTCTATCTGCCCTTCTTCAATTTCGAGCACTATAGGCCGTCGATTTAGCGTGGAGTTCACTAAGGTGACTGTCTGACAGCATTTGCCAGTTTCCTTCTATGCATGCGGCACTATAACCACCGCCGATCAATGTCCAGGCAGTTAACTTATCTTTATTTCTAATCCAGGGAAAGATTTGAGATTACAGTAAAACTCAAATGCTGGGCGGCAATCGAATGAATTTGACATTAAACCTGATCTTTACAGAAACTGCATAACTGATATAAAATATTATTTTTTGGGGTGTAAATGTTATGAACTACTAACCACAAGCGAAAAGATAAACTGACTTTCATCTGTGAAACATGTGACCTCCGTGAATGCATTTTGAAAGCGGCAGTTATCAAAAATCTGCCTTTTCAGTGTGAGAAATTGTACGATATTCAGGAGGTCTACTTTTATATTTCTTGCAGTATAATTTCAGTTCCTCTAGCATTACAAATAATGCGTAAGAAATTCGTAAGCAAAGGATTTCTCAATTTAGTTAGGCTTGAAAATCCTAAATAATTGGCTTATTTACTGTGCACTGAATGAAAAGAGATTGGATTTGTAGAATTGATGTGTTCAAACTAATAAATGCTCTTATGAAACATGAATCTTTTTTTCCATTACATTCTTCTATGATAAACAGCAGACGGGACGAACCCCATAGTGGCGAGGACCTGCTGTTCAGTAAAGGAAATGGGTGAACTAAGTCCCAGGACTTGGAGTGGTGAACCACATAAGACCCCGATTGTTAGTCGTGGTATTGAACCGGACGACAGTACAGCTGCATACCACCAAAGTTCGGTGGTGGTGGCCAGGCTCGAACCTCGGACCATAGGGTCCAAAGTACGTTTGTGACATCGACAAAACCACTGTGCCACCACCACCAGAATGAAATTCCATGACATATTGCATCGAATATTTCCAAATCAGAGCTGTAACTTTTGAAATACTATAAATTTTATCGTGACACTCAAGGTCACGCAAATTCAAACGGCGATAGAAGATAATTAGGACATAAAAGTTAGAGATAAATTTTGGAATAAATACACCCTACGAATTACCATCAATATATAAGTACGATATTTGAAACCGAATTGCATTTTATGTTCGACGGAGTTGATGAACACCTGTAAGCCTATTTGACTTTCAGGTTTATCAGATCTCTAAGTAACTAGCTAGAGTAAATAGAGCTGTTCGTCATCCAAAGGTGGATAGAAAAAAAACAGGCAAATTTGCTTCGAACGCGACAGTAAATTGATAACTCGTGCATTCAGTTTCCGCAAAGCTGTTGCCAGGCCAATCACATCTTCCGACCTCAATTTTATAGCTCATTGAGTAGATAAATCTCATCAGCAGCAGTTGAGGTCTTAGTCGGTCAACTGAACCAATACTTGTACTGGAAGTGTAGATCCTTCATATACCAAATGAGCCTGGTAAACATCATGGTAATAAAACAAATTGTTCTCACCATCAAGAAAAGATGAAATATTGCATACTGGACCCCTTGAAAACGTGTTATGGCATTCCGATATCAAAGTTATGCCCCTTTTCAGCCGCACTTGCTTTTCTGGATGAATAAAAAGCAACAACTGTATTTGTTTGATTATTGAACACACTTTCCTGATGTCGTGATTAGTAAGTCTTGTATCATGAATATAAAGCGATTTTCATGTGGCTCTTGCTGAAAATATAAACACCAAATCAAGAAAATCATTATGTCTATAAGATGGTGGACATTCTGTGGTTACAGCAAGAGAAACGCAAAATACAAAGCTGAAACGAAGTGTGAAGCTCTATGCACTTTATCCGGTTTCAGAATCGTCACGAACACACCGACGTTACTTAGGATCAAACCCGGAATCTTACGCATGTATATGACCCTCTTTACCATTCGTAGCATGTGGTTTTACCATCCACATTTTCTGTACACAATAGGTACACTATATGGTACAGCGCAACTTTTGCAAGTTAGTCATTTAAATTTCACAATGCATTTTCGTATTTGACTAAATTACCCTCCAGTGTTTAATTATCTTACGGGCAAACTCATTCTTATAGATAATGTAGTGATTGTAAGGGCTAGTACAACCTTGGACGTTCTCCAACTGATGGAGCTTTCTGCAACAGCTGTGATTCGAACGAAAGAAATAAGCAATCTAATTATCTTAACAATAGAGGTGTACTGTGAATTTGTGCCACGGCATTTGAATGTGAGTGATTCTGAATTGAACGGATTGTTTCACATCTGAGCGGATCATGCTGATCGCGGAAACTGACATTCATCCCTAAATAATATTCTCTGAGATACTAGTTCAGATAATTAGGCTTGAATTTGAGGTAAAAACCCGTGTCCGAGGTTACATAACCTAAATCTCAACTCATTGTGAAATGTAAGTAAGTTTTATGCTATCTGAAGTAGATACGGAGTATGTGAGGCCATAACTGAAGACAGAAATGAACATTGTGCAATACTGTGGTTCAAACAGGTGCAAAGAAACAAACTTGCCCGGCTCAGAGCAAGCTTATTCAATCCGGGAGCGAACTCACATCCACAATTTCAAATCGAACGCGAATAATATACGATTTCGGAACAGTCAAGTGCCATTCACAATGTACAGGTTGATCGGGAAATGTTTTAAAATCGGGCACTGTGATATCTCCATTCATGTACAGGTTAACATTACTGCACGGCAGATCTGGAGTGGGATGAATGAATGGGTTGGTCCGGGACAAAGCAAACTACTGACATTTAGATCAAAGTCTTCTATCGTTTATTTTTGCGTACCAATAATAAGAAAAAATACGGAAAACTCAATAATGATTTGAATGAGTAGGACGATCCGCCACCCTGAGGATACTCTATCAAATGATCTATGAATAGTTGATGATGAAAGTTGTAAGAACATGCATTCAACAATATGCAAATTAACACACTGTATTTTCGGTTAGAACAGTACAGAAATAGAATCTATTTCTTTGTTTAAAATACTCTTTATTTTATTTTCATACTGATTGAGATTAAACTGGTTTTGAATTTTTTGTTTTAATGGTTTCATAATGTTTTTAAAAGCTAAACCTTAAACATTTGTTTGTCAGTAATGCAACCAATGTCATATAGGCTAGGAAAACTTGTCTATGGAAATGAAGGAAGGTGTTTTCTTCTTCTGGCGTCTTTTAGCCCATCACGCAGTGACTTACTTTCCGCCCCAACTAGAAGGTGGAGCACTACCAGTTGAAACGCGGAACAACACCAGAAACATAGCCTGACGATCATTGTGTTTTCTGGCCCCGGCATAAACAAAATGATCGCTAGAGGATAGTGATGGTGGTCATGATGATGGATAGAAAGTGGATTTCGTTGAGCAAACTGGTTGAGGACACAGGTGTGTGAAACAGAACAACGCGCAGCTGCACTTTAGTGATGTAAGTGCTGAGAGAATGTGATCCAATTAGTTTGAAAATTTGTCTCTCAGCAAGGACAACCAAAGGTTCCCTAAATTAATCCAGCATCCAAAACAGTACGTTTGATATTGTGATAAAACCAATTTAAGTTCCTCAAAATTCCTGTATTGGCATTCTTATTCACTTAACGCCAGGTGATATTCGATGAGGGTAAACGGAGACAAATAAATTAAACTACCGTTGGAGGTATCACTTTTCCCAAATGCTTCTTGAACCGTATCACCTATATTTCACGATTTATTAAAATATTTCCGTAGGAATTACCTTTAACTGTCGACAGATTATGCAGCGCAGTGCTAATTACTGTGACGTTCATTTTATGATGGAAGGTGTTAAAAAGAGAGGCCCGGCTAGCGAACGAATCAATAATAGAGCCTATCCAAACAGATACACAGATCTAGCGGCTGGAAGTAATTCGCGAGACAATATCGGCTACCACTCGAAACGGACGAATCGACAATTACGGCCCGACGGACAATCCGCATCAAACCAGTAACATATTCATCGAAGACCACCACATAACGGAGCGGTCGATCAATGTATCTCGCGCTACGATCGGGTCAAACCAGTGTGAGCGGCACGCGGAAGAAGAGGCAACGTACGTGCCAAGTGCGGACCAAAACCAACAGGGACTGACCAAGGGAATGAGGCATGAATCATCCTGGCGCGCGGTTAAGAAATGATTGTTTATAATTGAATGCAGACACCGGTTGTTTTCGAATTGGATCAAGAAATGTTTGCCAGCCGACTCGATTTCTCCCTACAATATTGCGGTGAGGGCGTTTTGATGACTATTGAGAACTGAACTATACCACGGGTTAGTTTGTGATCTGGTTGTATGGGTCTGAAATCCTACGGATAAGTTGTCGCCCAACTCTGCTAGAACATTTTATTAATGAACGAATCCAATGTGACCACCGACAGAGGGGACCAGGAACTCTATGTTTGGATACACCACGTTATTGCCCTGAGGACAGAACTCAAATCGCCAACCCTTGGGTTGGAAATCAAATAAAAATCCCCAAAAATTCTTCTTGCGTTTGCATTCATCATGACCTCTTAATTTCAATCCATGGATACGTTGCTAAACACTAGTCGTGCAACTATTAATTCATTCTGAAAGATGCGTGATACCCAAAAGGGTTTTGCTTGTTAAAAAGCAACTCAGCTACACTATGAGTATACAAACGTTTAAATATTAATTGTGATACTACTCAGTTGCTTACATATCAGTTGCCCAGTTCTTTTAATATCGATATTTGTCAAAATTGAACAATAATTTACATAAGGATCAGCTTCAGAAAATCAAGATTATTTGTTTGATAAAGTTTGCTTGAGCATTAAAAAAGTGATGCGTATCCGATCACCTCCATTTTGTTTCAAGTATAGAAGTGTGCTTATGTTGGATCTGCTTTCTCGTAAGATGCAATGTATACGAGGAGATATGAATTGGAATATCTTGTCTGGTTCCCCCTATTGTCTATTACTTCCCATGATGCGTTCAAAAATGTTTGTTTTTGTCACGATAGCAACTGTGTGTAACGAATTGTATTTTCAGTTTATTTCGTCTTTGATTAGAGAATGATACAAACCAATCGCACAAACGCACCCAAAATGTTTAAGCTGGTGTTTATCTCTTCGCACTTATGAACCTGTATCGCTATTGATTGCTATTTGCGTTATTTATGGAACAGCTTTCTATCCTTAACATTAGCGGTGTGATTTGTTTTGTTTGATCTCAAGTGAGATACACAAACTGATGTTGATCCTTTTGCCCGCTTGTTAAATACCTTTCGGATTCGACGATGCAAAAGAACCATATCCTAAAACAAGACAGTTGAATAGTTTAGCTGCTATAGAATGAGTAATGTTACGGCTTGTAAAAAATATTTATCTGTTCCAACTAATAGGATGCGTTATTCGCTATCGGGAATTCATGGCTCAATTAATGAGTCAAGATGGTGACCATCAGTTAGTCTAGTAGAAGAAGCTATTTTATCAACGGGAGTGTGATTGCGAGAGCATGTTTTTTATTCCATACCAACAGCAAAGAGCAAGATGACTAGCATGCTTTGTTTTCCCCTGTGATCAATTACCAGTACGAATTACTATCAATGAAAGATACATACTTGGAATTCAGTGCCTTGAAATGACAGGCCTCTTTTTTGTACCGTTCAAGCGCCAAAGGGTTTCCAAAGAAAATTTAGGATAACTATCTTCGAATAAGCGAGAAGCTCACCATCTAATGGAATACCAAAAAAGTTATTGAATCCTTTGAAAGTTGAATTCTGGAATTAGGTTAGGTATGAGGGCATTTTTGTTCAATTGGTCCGCTTTTTATTGAAGCTTAATGAACGATACAAATTCTTGGCGTTATGCTCACACTAGAAAATTAGCTAAGTTCATTAAACGGTTTAGTAAAAATGGAGATATTACTGAATTTTTAAGTAAAATTGAATCCTGTCTGTGATTTACAGGATGAATGCCGCTCTCACTGGTAATCTGAGAATTATACCGGTTCATGGAAGATTTTCATAAGAAAATCAAAGTACAAACACTAGAGCTAACAAGCTTGTTTTCGTAACTTTGTATTCAGGCATTTACGGTTATGCGTGTGTTTATATGTAATGTGGAAATAAATGTGATTTCCCTATTGAAATTAGATGTGAAAATACAGCAATGTCTGCAAGTTTAATCGGAGCGAGTGGAAAAAATGGGGTAGGGAAGGGAGGCTAAGGTTGATTCTGGAAAGTTCCCATGACCTTTTTATACAAGTAAATCGGAAACAGAGATGGGATCAAAATGAAATACCAGATGAAACAAACGGTGCCGCCCACAGATAAAGATAAACGGGACAAGTGTGTCCTTCAATGAAGGTGACAACAAAATGACCAGGGTTGTGTTTTTCATACATCATACAATCTTGTTTCTGGTTATTTATGTTTTGATCAGTGTTTTCGGTATTTTTTGATTAAAACAGCAGTAGCGTCAAATGATTCAGCAAGTGATCAACGTTATAAACTGTCCAATTTGCTGTTGTGACGAGGTTTTGGACAAAATAGGGCCTGAATGACTCGTATCAGTGGGTTTTTGCAGTCGTTTAGGCTGTACAGTGTGATTATTGCATTGATTACAAGGCAAATCAAGCGAACTGGTCTACCGCTGTCACATTGGTGAATCACTGTATATGACGGAATCGGATGACGGTTTGAGAAAAGAATTAGTCATTTACAAGAGATTATATTATTCTATATCCTATATTACCTTGGTGATGAAACAGTTTGGTGATTGGTGTGAAAAGGTTATTCAGAAATTTGAGTGCATTTCAAGGGTTTTGTTCAGTTTTCGTGAAGAAAAATGTCTGGTTCTAGTATCCGAGTCACTTTGTGAGATAGATGGTTTTGTTGAAATTCTCACCTTGTCCCCGACTTTGAAACGAAATAACTCTGTCTGTCATGCATGCAATCAAAAACAGTCTTACTTCAGGCAAATCATCGCAATCTACTATAGTTATTATCAGAGGACAAAATTATCAAAAGGGTTGCAATCTGTTTTTTGCTACTGATGTTAGCTTACGCTTTTCGTGACCACGAAATTCAGTGTCCCGACGAGGGGAATTACTAATGTTCTGTAAACATCATGCAACCAGTTCCCTTTAACATTTTCATGAGAGTATCATGATCACAGGATGTGTTGAATTTAACTATTTCGTGGTAATCTTATCAGCTGTGTACACACGTTCCGATCATGTTTGGTTAAAAGAGTGACAGGTTTGGGGACAGGTGAACACACACGGGGAAGAGAAATCAATCAATACGAAGGCCAAAGGTCACTGATATGAACCGGAATCACTGCAGAGTGAAGCGAGGGGAGAAGAAGAATGGCAGTGACACTCGCCAGGGCAGCGCGAGACGAGCCACAAATTCGGTCTTTTCCTTCACACGAGCGGTGGTGGCCAAGTGGTTAGGTCACCAACTTGTGACCTGGGCGTCTCGAGTTCGAAACGCTCCACCGGCGCCTGTCTTCCAAGGCAGCCTTTATATGAACGCGGCCCTCCTTCCTGAATGTTGACTGTACATTTGTATATTCACTAAAAACTAAGTAAAAAGACATTTATTACACATTTTATACAATCTTAAAGGGATCATCACATCCTAACCCACTTCGTTTAACCTAAGTCCTATGAATGATTGAAGCGAGGTGTCCGTGTTATCCAGCTGTATTAGTGCTACAGTATGGTAATGATGGGATAGTGTCCTCGCACCTAGGCAGCATTGAATGCAAATATGTGACAAATCAGCACAGCCAACTGTATATATTTGTATTTATTTATATTTATTTATATATCTTTATATATCTTTATCTGTATGTTTATGTACATTTATATATACATATATATATATATATTTGTATACCAGCAACGGTCTCACGTGTACCTTTGCAATGGTATATGTGATGCGAATAATGTCATTCTGCACAAACCGCAAAAACCTAATTTGGATTCATTTACCCCGATAAAGTAGCGAATTTCATTCACTTGTTTGTAGCAACCATGTTGGTCATCAGTCTGTATAACCTGGTATAAAAATGGTTGTGCCCATCTGAGTTATCAACGATAGTGCATGTTTGCACGTGCGTTATTTGGTTCGATTGTAAAGGTTCACTTTGTCGATTTTTTACCACTCCATCATTGTTAATTTGGTCACAGAAGAAAGCCACTCTTGAGGTCGATTTCAAAAGAAAAGACCACATAGCAATACTGCTCGACTTATGTCCAGGAGCAATTCTCTGCATCTCAGCATGATGTTGCATACTGCATAAACTTGGTGTTTGTCTTGGGCCTTAGCATGTCCCGGGGTCTGAGGACAAGGCAAGCTAAAATTCCACAAATTTGTGGTCTGACAAAAATCCGTGACGCATTCACCACAGCATGAAAAAGCGAGAGGCTCGTTGGGGCGTTAGAGCCAGTCCATAGATTAATGAACAAGTATAAAGTCAGGGAGAGTCTTGAATTGGTGGACAATTTGAACAGCATTAGTATGGGAGAAAATCACCAATTCATTTCATACCATATTTCTATTTCTTAGATCACCAGTTTGTGTGGTCATTAAAATCATCAAAAATCTTATAAATAGGAGAAACAGAGAAACGAGTGCGTATGTTGATGTCCGTGATTGAGCGCATATTTACTGCTCTACACAACCAACGGAATGTGCAGATACAAATCAATAGCATCACTATAGGTGGCCACCTGTGCCAGTTATGGCCGACTTGTTTGTGACACAGAACAAAAGGCAAATAACATTCTGGAGTGCGTCATGCTGTACAGATAATACGTAAAGACACCAAAATTATAAAGGAGATATCAGAAGAACATTCGCTAGCTATGGATGAACTCATTAGACGGTATCGATATTTAGGGTTCATAATGAAATCTGAAGCAAACAATACACTGGATTACCTTGACATCAGTATGTCGAGAGAAGAGGACGGAACAATCCCTATCCTTTTATCAAAAATAGACCTGGACATGCCAATATTTATGCTTTGACAGCTTCATGTCACTGGAGTATAAACGTCGTCTTGTTCGGATCTTGCGAGTTCGAACGACGTAGATCTGCACGAACGACACAATTGAGCAAGAATTACAAACTTCTTCCGGAGATGTTAGCATAACCGCTTCCCCCAAAGCGCTCGTTAATGACAACAACAACAACAACCATGGACTTACGAAAAGTAAGCTACGTCAGCTCCGAAATTATGGCGATTGTCGAAAAAACGTGAATGACGGTAAAATACCATGATCGGTGCAATAATTGCCAAAATATATGGCAATACTGCCCGAATGATGTCCCAGAGGAATTCTTGGCATCACAATCCGGTGTACACTGTAGAGAACGCCATGTTTCCATAGAGCTTTAGCTTGACAACAACAAATTCAAAAAACCAGTAAAACAGATAAACGCAAAACGGGGAAGGGGTCTAAAGAGGATCATGTCACCAAAGTAAGTCAATATTCAGTGTTGTCTGAGGATTTACTGACACCTTCTGTAGACTTTGGTTGGATAATTTTTATTTTTTCATTTTGATCAACTCCTTCGGCGATTTCTATTACAGTTTGAATACAGTTTGCGTATTTTGTTCTCTAACAGAGAGAATTTGTACACAAATCAAGGGTGATGACATTAGCCACTTGTCCAAAAAATTATTCATTTACACCTACATTGCTGCTGACCTCTACAGGACAACCAGAATAAGCAAACTCTGGATAAAACGTATTCTTCGGTAGGCCGTTTCGAATTTGATCTACGAATTCCACTGTAAGTGCGCAGCAACCTAAGTGGGCAGAACAAAGCGAAAATTGCTGAACTGGGTGGTTAAATAAAGCCCAAATTTGGTTCAAAGCCAGATGACAATGCCTAGAAACAACAGTCGACATCTCACGGTGACGCACAACTAAGTCGACTGAAGCAAGGCATTTTGGCGTGTCTAAAAGTCACCGATCGTAAGACTGCTAAAGTTTGATACAACGACTGATATCAATCGAAGTAAGCCTCCGAGGATCAGAAAAGGAACCTAGTGTTGTCTTGTAGTCATCCGGGTTACATTTTCCTACCTTCACTCCTCCTCCCACTTAATGTTTGTCTACTTTAATGCTTTTTACTTCACCTAGTAGCCAAGCTAAATGTCGATGTAACCATTGTGCATTCCGTAGTATGCACTTTGTTGAGATGCAGAAAAATCGTCCTGGATATAAATTGGGCAGTATTGCGACATGGTCTTTTGATATTACCAATAATTGTTTAGGTCCCATTAATTTACTCTTGTTCGTTCTCTTGGACAATATGATTTACTCACTTTCGCTTTGATGTCATTGGAGCACAGTGTATGCACGAACTTGCATAGAGAGAAATCTAAACTAGTCTACTGTATATGTAACCAGATTTACAGCGTTGGCAAATCAAATAATCCGGTGTTTTATACATCGTCCATAACGAAGAAAAAGTCCTGGAATCATTAGGGCAGATGCATTTTACTTGAACCAACCGCACCTTGCCCTAGAAGTGCACAAAATCAATCCATCCATGGTCTGTTTATTGGTTGGAAAACCGCAAATAGCATCCAAATGTATTTAGCTCAAGTCCATGCGATTGGGAAAACCCTGTCCTAGTATGTTTTTGATATTGATAATTACCCACCACTTATAACAATCTCTATGGATTGCGACTGGCACAACCCCACTCGCACACAAACACCATCATTCAACTAATGAACCGAAATATACAACAGATTTAAAATGTTGACGATGAAACGTATAATATATAGAAGACAACTTGCAGCACGCGATGTATATCGGTGATCAGTTATTCATAATCGTTTTCTTCGATTACCTCCAGTGTCTCCATAGATCACAAGCAGGATTCCCGTCGTTGAAGTTGTACAGTAAAGCTTTACGCTTTCGTCTGGGATGAATAGGGTGTGTGGTTTGTTCAGTTATCCGTCCAGGATGCGACCTCTGTTAATGTTGTTGATTATCAAGTTGCATTGCAATGAAGACCTGGTTTAGTTATGTGTGCATATTCACTGAATTCGTTTCAAATAGCAAAGGAATAGAAGTTATATAGTCCCATTTGCCACGTTTATTTTCCGAGCTAAAGTTGGATTGGTAGTTTGCCAGATCTCTTCATAACGTCGAACCCATGAGAGTTGTTCAGGTCTTCTGATTACCCAAGGAATCTGAGACATCCATATCGGTTGACATTTCGCATTCTGTATACAGACACACGCGAAATGTGTTAAAACCTTTGCTGTCACTTATCCGAACAAAGGTCCAAATAGTTGCGGGCAGAATCCCACGGCTCTTATTATAACCATATCTATTAGACTAATCTGATCCACTTAAATTAAGGTTATCGTCGCACTTAATAAACGTTGGAATTTAGATCAGAGGGTATTTACTCTTTTAACTTAACCGTGGAATAAAAACGTTTGCATTTCTTGTGTGATAAACAAAATGTCCTTTTTTGATCACGGAAAAGTTACGTTAAGTGTAAAAAGTGAATTGCAGTTGGAGCAAAAGCTTGTTTCTCTCCGTTTATTTGCTTTGTCCACACTTCTACGAATCCAGTCCATGAAGGTTCGGAATTGCGGCTTGCAGGTGCTGTTTTCCCGTACTGGATGTATATTTCCTTCCATTCTGTGCACAGAAAACACTCTGAATCAGATTGAGAGGAAGATGAGAATTGGATTAATTGGATCTTGAACTTATCGCGTGAATCACGCACGGTATGGTGCATTATTCCGGAAAATAATTAACTTTGGACATGGTTATAAAGACTACTTTTCACTTCGATATGTTTACAAAGGTACTACATGTAGACGAAATAAGTACGCATCCTGCAGTAAAAATTTCCGAAATGGTTAATCACCCACAAAAGTCAATTAACGGGACTGATGTACCCCATAATCTGGGATGCAGTGGTTGTCTTTAAACCATTAGGGGGAATCGTCTGACGATTTCCAAACAGCTGAACAGCCGTCCGTGTCATCTCTACAGCTTATTCACGTGGATGATCTTGGTTTTGCATTTCAACATCTTATTGTCTGCTACCCGCTGCTAAGTGAATCGCCTTAGGTATACAATCGGTTTTGAACGACTCCACGGCCTCTCTCCCTCTCATATATATACACCATTGTGTATTATTTTTGTTTTCAGTGTGCTTTCATTCTAAAGAGGAAGAGAATCTTCCATTATGGCTGACGGATATTTTCAGGTTGTGACGTTGCTACGAGCATATATTTTACTGATAATCATTATAAGTGTTCACAGGGTATTCCATTTCCTTCTCCCGCTGTTCAGAAAATTGAGCGGGGTAAAATTATTAAATTTTACTTTACAATTTTCGTTGGAAGCACACACGGTCTAGCAGTTATCTTGGAAAAGAGACATACATGCCCATAAGGATGATTGAGAAAATTGAGGATGTTTGCGCACAAAACGTTACATTATAGATTCTTGAACTGCTCTATCGATGGAAAAATTTACCAAAACGTGAAGGGACATACACTGGAAGGAGAATGAGCCAGAAAATTTCCATAGTGTTAGTTCTTCTTTAGTTCGTACTTTTGATACACTGCTACATTACCTGTTTGTCGAATACACGTGGCACCCTAGGCCGATTCTTGCACATGCACATGTGATGGAGATCTATTCAGTCCAGGTGCACCCCTAAGTATATATATATATGTGTATGTGAACAATGCGGAGCAGATACAAATCTGTGGAACAATGAAGTACACTGTGCTACGTTGGTCGTTGCTTTACTTTCTGGCAAATATTAGAGATGGAGATTGTGGTGAGTTTGCTATACATTGGTATTTTTACTTTCCGTCAGCCTTTTCTGCCCGTTTCACATGATGCATTTTATAAAGTTATCTAGATTTATCCCGGAAACTGCACCTCTTATCCACGCTGATAACAAATGTGTTCCAAAGATTAGGTATACAAAGAGACCACTGAGGGTGTAAAATCTCTTCATGTTTGTGAATGTGAACTCATTTCGTTCTCACTTATGAACTAGTCAAGGTAACTTGTAGATTCTTTGAAACCCACCACTGAATATGACCAGGAGATTTTTGAGGTTGCAAATCCTGATTGACCTATCCCAGCATGGTATTCGCTGACATTGGGTACTTCCGATTACTTCCAGCGCGTGAAGCTATCAAGAAAGTAAGACTATGAGTTCGGAGAAGACACACGATCAGATGAGAAAATCTACTGAATGTTACATCATTTCATCCAATCTTGATCAGGCCAAACACATTCGAGTGCTGTGCGACAGCTGGTACCGCAATTGTTTAATGTTCTCTTTTATTGCAGTTTATCACGCACTATGTGCAATGAGATCAACGGGGAAGTAAATAAATTCTGCATGTGGAACGTGCAGAGCAGTACAAATAAAACTAATTGGGAACTCGATAAGAAAGTGATCTCAACTAGTTAAAATTTTTCCCGAATAAATTTCATCGTGCACAGAGCGGTATTCCTAAGAACTATCATTGGTCATGAACACACAATACGGTGACGCGATCTCCTTTCCTCGAGTCCCGTTCACTCACTCACTCACTCATTCAGGCATCACAACNCCCCCCCCCCACATACACACACGAACCACATGCACCATTTATCACAGTAAGGTCATCACATGGTAATTGGGTCATCTTTTCAATCATTTCTTTCCTCCCACATACACCCTCACATTTTTGGGCTAGTATGAACAGTGGTTTATTTGATTGTTCGATGAGAAACTGAAAACAAGCTTGCTTAGTAAATTGAATATTCAAATAGCAATAGACAAATAAATTATGTTAAGTGAGGAAACCTATTTGGAAGCGAGCTGGACTTGTTCCGTGCTTCTCGTCGCTAGTCTGGTTTGTATATCCTGGGGTTTGCTTCTACAAAACCAGTTTATGAACTCCACACAGTGTATCCGCCTCAGAATAAACTTATAGAATGCAGACAGGATTACTTTGGTATGGTTCAGTTTTAGTAAAAAGTAATAGTCATTTTGCAAAACTAAAATTTGTAAGCTAATATCAAAACACAGAGTAGCGAACAAGCCAATTTGCGGTGATTCTTCTCTAGGCTAATACATCACAATTCATATCAAACTGTTTAGAAGGACGAGACATCATGACAAGTCGGGAGATAAATAATCAACATTCCAGTTCCATAACCGGATGTTTCTTTGGTCCACAAGTAATTCGTAAGAACACCCGATCTTTCATGGCCAGCACTACACACGCAACAGCCATCGCGCCACGTACCCCTAATCACCCGAACCAGTGCGCATGTGTGAGGACCAAAGCATGAACAACATCCAGTTATGAAACTGGAATGTTGATTATCTCTTCTCCAAATTGTCTTGATTTATCCCCCCCTGCCTTCTAAACAGTTTGATATAAATTGTGATTTATTAGCCTGTAGAATAATCATCGCAAACGAGCTTGTTCGCGACTCTGTGTTTTCTTACAATGTGTAATGATGGTATATTCGGACAATAATAATAAAACCTATGAATACAATGTTATGAATAATAATTGTTTTATGCAGTCGTTGATATTTCTCCGATCCATTTTGGAAATCCTTAAAAGTTAGTAAAATTAGCGAGAGAGAGAAAGAAATGACAGGCTTCATTCGGGTTGTTGACGTCTAGATGTTTCGTTGCCTGCGGCGGTCCCTGCTGTCTGGATAATTAAAATCATGTTGTCCGACAGAAGGCAACCGATTCATATTTGGAGCGGGAAAGTCGTCTTAGACGTAATCCATTTTATTTGCAGCCGCATCTCTTAATCTGTATGCATTTATCATTGTTTGTGTTGTGTCGCATCAGTTTGGCACATAGATTGTTATCTGGTTCCAATATCCAATATCTTTTCTCTTATTCATTTTGTCAATCTGCTAGGAAGGATCGTTTTTCTCGTACTTAGTTGACCTCACGTTGACTGTGTGTCGATAAATTCGTGTATACTGCTATTGATGAGGATTTTTGTGAAATGCACTGAACCATTGGGATTTTCTCAACATAAAACCAGCTTCAGTGACTAGGCATTCATATTAAGGTTTGAATACCGATTTCTTCAGCAAACTATTGGCATAATTCTGTAACCAGTTGTTTCATTTTATCACAATTATTGCTCACTAAGATTGGAACTCATTTCCCTTTATCTCGCATTTTATCACTGCTCCCCCCCTCCACACAACCATCTCGCTCTGTCCTCACTCACAGCCACTTGTGAAGTAACGAAATATAACGAACCCGAAGAACTAAAGTTACCGAAATGTGATAGTCAACCGGGGATGACAAACAGGAGATGGGACGTGTCGTTTCCAAAATCCAAGACAATTACACTTCACATCGAGTTATTAGATGTGTGTATTCCACTATTTAATTTTGATTCAGATATTTTGAGGTGGTTTATCACAATATCTTTCCTTGATTGCACTTGACCAAGGATAAGAACTATCGAAGGAAATGTGTGATATGTAGATAATTTTTTCAGGTATTTAGTGCATCAGTCGTCTCATGGACCATAATCGTGCTATCATTGCGTCCCCCTATCAATCCTGTCTCCGGAGAAGAAGTCCAAAACTAGTTAAAAAACGAAATTTAAAAAAGAAAACAGCATTTCTTTGCGGCAAAATTGTGGATTTTACAGTAAATAATTCGGTCAATCAGACCTTCTTGTGCCCAGAGAGATGTTCATATTTGATTTTGAACTAACCATATTTTCCCGATTTCACACTCCTGTGAATTACTCCGTGAATTGAACAATTTACGAGGTCTCAGCATTGATGCTTCAAAACTCACTTTGCTCATTTGTACTTCGATTCCGTTTTTCAAACAGGAGTTGCGTCTCTAGTTACTCTGTCTTTCAGTAATGGTTTTTCATGAAAAAAGCATATGTCTAGGAATTCAAAGTATGTAATAGCTGCGCATGGAGTGAATCATGATAGCAGTTTTCAGCTGAGACCACATCAAACATTACACGGAATTATATTGAAAACACCGGAAAGGGGGTTAAGTTTACTTGGTTTCATTTACCTTTTGGCGTTTTAGACGATACGAATCCATTTGTACCGTTGCGCCTGTTCTCCGAGCTTAGGAAACTTTTCATCACCAGCCGAGGTGACATCTCCAGTGCTTGTGCAGTGACATTGTTCTGCTTTCACCCGTTCGTTTATATTTGTGTTTTTCTCCACTGACTATATTTGTCCCTTGTTTTCACAGTGTTCGACTCGGTTCGCAACTGAACTGGTGCGAGGGCTTGAGGGTGGGAGGGGAGAATTTTATCCTTCCATCCTGATTGCAGTTTTGGTCCGTTCTTAGGTCACGACTTGACCTTTTTGTTGCTTCATTTTATCCTTGAGTTGCATTGCGTATACACGAGATCCACTTCAATGTGCCTGTTTATTGAGTTGATTGAAGGATGCCAAGCCTCGAAAAATTCTCCGGAGTGTTTTGACCGGGCCAGGTAGACAATTCTCATGGATTCGAAGTCAAACTGATGTCCTTCTTGATCTTTGTGGAGGGAACTCAACGATAGTGGGTCATGTCTCCCGACTGCCGATTGGTTTTCACGGATCTTTTTTGACAGTTTTCTTCCATTTTGTCCGACACAGTATTTGCGAGAGTTCTTGTCCTTTATTTTGTAGATGACACTGTTCTTGTCCTTCTCCATTGTTTTCTCCTTTAGTTTTGACAGAAGTCTCCTCAGACAGGCGGTTGGTTTGTGAGCGAATCGGGTCTCATGTGAACTGAGCAGCGTTGCTGTCATTTCCGAAACATCCTTGATGTACAGCAGGGTCATTCTTGTTGCCCATTCTCCGTCTGTTGTTTGTTTACTTTTTTGAGTCGGAGTTCTTTAGGTGAAATTATGGGATAGCCATTGCGAGCAAATACTCTGCAGAGGTAACTTTCTTCTTTATTCATGAGTATCTAAGTACCTCAATGCCTTTGGAATCTTTATGAACGTGGTTCTAAAATAACAGTGTGGATGATTACTTTTGAAGTTTAGGATTTGATCCGTGTACGTTTCTTTGCGGTAGACCGCTGTCTCTAGTTTTCTTTATGGCGTTCTGATAGTCAAGATATCCGGAAATGCCAGTTGCTTATCACTCCTCGTCTCCACTGTGAATTTGATGCCACTGAATGTGCTATTGATGATGCCACGGGAACTTCGTTTCACTACTGCGTTAATGAATCGATTTGTGCCAGTTGTGGTTACAAGCGACTATAAGTATGAGAAAAATTCATTGGTGATTCCTTCAAACTACAACAGATACTGATGTATTGCTTTGTTTCACTGTCAGATTCCATCTTCAACAAATTGCTCGCAAACCTATTTGTCTATTCGTTCGCCGACTTCCAAAGAAGCAGACTTGTTAGAGAAGACTTGTGGAATGAAGAAAAACCTCGACGTGATCATCCCGAAATCAGATGCTGTGGTAGTCGTACGAGTGGGCGCATCAGACAAATTTGGCGATTTTAAAGCAAAGGCCTTTTATGGTGAGTACTTTTCCACAAAAATCACCATTATCATCAGCAGCAGAAGCACCATCAGCTTGTGGATTGTGGCGAATTCCACAAACATCCTCATTTTACTTTGTTGTGTATCAATCCCAAAGATAAAGGCAATCACCTCCAAAATAATTAGAATAGGACAACTCTCCTGAACAACTAATTTTTCAACTCTTGATTTCTCGATGAGCAGTGCAAATTGCGACATCTCAACTACTAACATAAGTGTTAGGAATGAATACACTTGAACAATGCTTGAGTTTTTGTGACATTGCATAACTAATGAGTAGTGAACCGCACTATTTCTCACAACCCCGCCTCTCATGTCTCATTACAGGCTGTACCGGAAGTTACTCCCCTGGTAGTGAGATCAAAAGTCCTGGTTACCCCGGTAACTACACAGATAAGACCAGATGTGTCCACACACTAACGGTTTCACCTCAAAACCGTATAAAGCTTGAACTTCAATTTGTTAAAGTAAGTGCATTTCTGTTGTATTTCTCTACATTATTTCTAACGTTATTTTGAGGTGCGGAATAGTGACGGTTTGTTCTCTTTTAATCAACATATGTATGTCATTCGATAATTTCATCCCAAGTGTCTCAGGCATTCGGACCCCGATATTGGTTCTTATTATATGCGTTTGACTGTTCTAATATTTTTTAGATGATGCGGTTTGATTTCCTGCCTGACAAAACGAGCAGTGGACATTCTTTTGTTCCTAGTTAGGATATATTTCTGTTTTTGTTCATCGTGTGCCACACATTTGGAAGATATTTGTTTCCCAATCCCAAATGTTGCACCTTCAGTCCCATCTGGGACACGAGCTCGGTTTTGAAGTATGAGGTCCCGTCCAAAACTAAAGAACTGTTGATTGGAAGACTGATATTTGCCAAGATTTCGGTGGGTTGAGTAGTTTGAAAGTGGTAATTAACCTCAAACAGTCAGTTTGCGGTTTTATGGAAGACCCACGATCAGATGTGAAAGAGTTCATCAGTCTGTTTGCATTCTGTGCTCCCCACATACAACTGAATCCACCAATCTAAGTTCAGAATCTCTCGTTCACTTTTACACATATCGTGAGAATCGCCTACAGTAGCACACGGCGCATCGCACATACTACTTACATTATACTGGGGTTAGGACCTCATAACACCGGTATGTGCTACTGACAAGTTCTGGTTGGTAAAAAACAATTGTGTCCGGGGCTGTTTACCGGCTCATACACCAGGTATTTCACAAATACGTAGTTCTGTTTGTATTATGAGTATCGTTGTGCCGCTGCAACGAATTTGGTTGTCTAATACGCCCAGCAAAACCTTCGCACTCTTAGCACAGACACAAGAAGCGCTACAATTGCCCATCAACTGTTCATCAAATACGATTTTGGGTATCTGGTCTGCAACACATCTAAGTGACTTCCAGCTATAACAGATTGAAGAACTCCGCAGTCTAACTTTTGTTTACCATTAATAAATTAAAATAAAGAAGCTCGGTGTTCAGTTTGCCATGGTTACAACGCGGTGGATATTTTAAACATGCAATTATTGCGGATAAACTTAAGATCATCCTACGAGAGTAATTGAACATCATACGCTTGTATATAATCGAAGATCACAGAGCGGACTAGTCCTCTTCAACCGACAGCACACAGATGGTAAAGACATTTAGAATTTGTTGGAGTGATTTTAACGCAATGCTGCAACCAGTATCCTCTGTATGGCAGACCAACTTGGTATTGTATTATCATTATTGTGAAAACGTTTGCAGGCATTAACCCTCCATTTCAGTTAAAATTCTACAAATTAGAGAGAGGGACAAAAAATATTTAACACATACTGGAAAAGTTCTAACGCGTAGATCACTTTTCAGGTATTCATTTGTAGTTGGGCAAGAAGATGGATTCGTCTACCAACTAATTTTCTCAGAAGAAAATACTATTCAGATAGGATACGAATTACAGTATTATTGGCTCAGTGAGCCTAAAACATAGTTTGTTACCTCGTGACACATAAGGATATAACTGGCCCGCGAACCTCATTTCGTGTGCATTCTCCTTTTTGCATCGAAGTACTGCTTTAGTTAAACATTTGCAGAATAGATAATCATAATATAAGATATGAACTTTCAGCGGTAACAGCGAACGTTATATCGGCCTATTAAAAGTTTATTCATGAATGACGGAAATACGAGTTCTTGCTCCACTTGCCTCCCTCCCCCCGCCCTCATGGAATATTCGAGCAATTTATTTGTTTCACGGCAAAACATGATGATTATCACTTATAAATCCGGGAATGAAGATAAGAATAACCTGGTCTTCAGCTGTGTTACGTTGTCGGTTGTGTGTGTGGGGTGTAAGGTATTCCAGGGCTGCATTAAGCCTCCACTTGAAAACATCAACAGTTGGCGCAAAAACAAATTGAGATGGGAGATCGTTAAAAGTGTTTTCGAGTAACTCATTCGTTTATTCAGAGGCACCAGGTATTCTTGCTGATCTTCAGTGTGGATTTCGTTAAAAGTTGTGCACACTCTGGTGGCGATTAACTGATGCCGGCATTTTAGTCTACACTGAGGAAGCAACAACTTGAAATTACGTCTCCTAAGGTGGATGAGGTGGGCGACAAACCAAGCAGCGAACGACATGGTTAGTTCGGGTTCTGTTATGTTTGATAAACTCAGATCAACTCCTCGAATTTAGTGCTACTTATGGGAATACAATCCAACTGACAGTGAAATCTGCTCAAAGTTAAAACAATGCAATCCCTTTACCGCGTTAGTGGTGGTTCTTCGCGGGCTCTGCAGCATCTTTCGATCACGTTTTTCATGTCATCTTTTTGCTTTGTTGATCAGTTTCAGTTCAGTTCAGTTTGAACAACCATTAACCATGCACTTTCGTGCGCCAGGTTGCCGTCTTTTGGCTGCCCATTGGGATGAAGAATAGGAGAGTTGAAAGTGGATTCGAAAAGAAAATGGAGAAGTTCAGTGGACTAAGGTTGCAAAGAAAGTGAGGAGATGCACGAACGCCACTGTTTAACATATCGCTCAGTGTCTCTAACCATCGGTTACGATCATCCCGAGGTCCCCAGCCAGGGAGTCTAACAGGACCTATGTGACCCAGGTTCCTGGTTAGGGTTGATCAGTTTAGGAAATCCCGAATCTTACTCGATTATGAAAAACATTTAACTGGACTTATACACACAATCAAACATTTGCATTATCCCTGGTGTGACCCGCTTGATTGAATATCTTTGTTTAATTGTAACCACCAAAGTATAACTCTTCGATAATCAATCCCAACTTAGACGATTCCAAAAGAAATAGTGTCCCTCATATATAAATTATTCCTCATATACAAATAAACGTATCAAACTAATCAGATTATATTTCACGTTTATATTTACGGGAGCATTAAGTACGCGATCAACCACAAGCGATACTATTGTTATCGTGTTTCCACATCAGCAACCAATAGTGACATTATTTGTTGAAGTGATAGTCATATTTGTCATATTTGCTCAAAAATGACAAAAGAACCATCAGCAACTTCAACCTATTTCATTTGAACTATGATAAATTTATTTCAACAAAACACAGATACAGGAGTGCACGAATTGTACCTGCGATTTCTTGGAACTCCGTGATCAAAGCGAACGAGTCAGATTGAAAATATGTGGAGAAAGGCCAATGAATGAATTTTATTCCTCGGCAAACGAGATTAAACTGATTTTCCAGACCGATGGTTCAAAGACAGGCGGCGGGTATAGCATCAGATATACCGAAGTAAGTGTTCTACAATACTGCATTATAAATATGCCAGCTTTGACTGACACACAGCTTTCCTCTTGGATTTCGAACGTGTTGGGTTTCGCAAACGCCACTGTGTGAATTATATGTAAATACAATCCGTGTGAAAATCACTATTACTTCCCATAAACGTTGACGGGATTATTTTCACTAGGTGCCTCAACATTGGTGGCTACTTCGAGATTTCCAGCTTTCAATGGTGATTCATATTTTTTATCGTCGTATACCATCACAAATATCTGAGAGCAACAAGTATCCATTCGCGTTGTCCTTTTCGTCGCTGGGGGATGGATGTTTTTTCTGTCCGAAAATGGACTGACTGAAAACTGCTGGTTCGACAATGGAGACCTGTCACCAATCCAGTTTGTAATCTGAAAATTTTGTTTTGTTTTCTTCAACACTGATCTATGGATTAGTGCGAGCATTGCCACTTCCCCAGGCTAAATTGGTCCGCCAAATGAATAAATAAAATATGGGGGTGGGGTCAGCACTAAAAAGGGGTTATGTGTGTGTGTGTTGCCCGTTCACATGTGTTACTTATTTGATGATCGCCTAAACTTATTCGATCGTTGAACCAGATGTTCAATGAAACGGGAGATCCAAATTGACCCAATTATTTTGTACATATTTACAGGCTTTAAAACGTATGCTCACCATTGCTTACGAAAGAAATTAAACAAACATGTTTTGTTATAACAGGTTTTTGCAAAGCACCAAAGGTAGCTTTTCCGGACGAACTTGGGTGAAGCCAGATCCAGTCGTAGAGTGAGCTCTGTTTAGCAGAAATTCTTCAATTAGGCCATTCACGCAAGATTCCATTGTCTTCCAGGCCAGCTCTGAGTGAACAGTCATCTGTTTATTTTTCTCAAACTAAAACTGAAAAAAATAATTGTCATTGGAGATCGACATGATACACCGGTCCTTACTCAGTCTACAGAACAGAAAGTTGCATGCGATGGTTACTATTCAGATAATAAAGGATGTATAGACCGTTCAGTTTGTTTTTACCCTCATTTGTCCTGTTGTCGTCCCCATTGATGCACACGTCCCTCGAATTCAGCTATCTTCGATTCACACGAATCTATCTGGTAATATTCCTTCTTTCTTTCGTGACATGTGAAAAGTATAGACCGAGTAACTTGACATTCATTTTTGCGTGTAACATTCTCCTATTGTTTTGTTTATACAAGTGAACCTCCTGGATGAAATATAACAATACCTAAACATCGCAATATTGGATGAGACTAATACAATGAAATACAACAGCCAAATATTTGAGTAGAAATGCATTACGCATCACTTCACGAGTGTGTGTGTGTGTGTGTAACTTTGGTTTCAGTTGGAATGAAATTTACTTTTGACCACACTAACTTTTTCACTTCAGATTCGTTCGGAAGAGGTGCCAACTAGCGGACGAACGCGGTAAAATTTCGCTCTTTGAAACCAAAACATACTGGGTTTTTTCAATTCTGACTTTATTTCTATTCATGTGAATGGCCAAAAACTGTACGAACGAATTTGTTTGTTTATAAACTTTGTTTCCGACTTTCATAGGATGCTTTTTTGGTTGATCCCGGCTTTTTTCTGTCTTATTCCTTGTACTTTGTTCCATTGTTCTTTAATTCAAAAAATGTTTCACATGACACCTGGGTTGCATTAAAGGAAACGAGTATACTACTGATTCTCTGATGTACATCTTGTTGTGCTTTTGAAAGCATCATTTGCCTAGTATCAAACTCCCAAGAAGATTTCTTCCAATTGTTTGACACCAACAATTTTGGACAAATCTTTGCCAAGTCGAGTTTAAGTAGCAGCCTCATTGATTTAGCCCGGCGCGTAGCGGTCGACTTACAATGTGGATTATCCACAGTTTCGGTGAATATCATCGTCTGTTTCCGTGCAAAATAAGTGTTGAAATGTCGGCAATTGAAATGGTGCACAACAGGATGACAAGTACGCATTTGTTGAGAACATTTCAGCTTACCAGGAATTTCTCGTAGTTCTTACCTGTCGAAGAAAACGTTCCAATACCCTGTTTTAAATATTTCAACAGTCAGCAGAATATATTGTAACCTGATGTGTCTCATTTCATGTCTCATAATATTGCACAGTATGATGATGTCTGACATTTGATCGGGACCGTTTCACCTGGTAGAACACACGAACGAGAACAAATTCACGTGAAATGGAGTGACATCACAAAAGGGTTCCATCAGGCTTCAGACTAAATTAGACATAAAATGTTATTGACGAATTAGAGGATTGTAAACACAGCGTGTAGTGGAAACCTTCAACGAGAGATAGCCACATTGGACCGAGGAAGCAAGCTGGGAAGACACACTCTTGTTAACAAAATAGTACAATTGACTCGTAAATCACTTACAGTAATGCGAGTTGTCGTTTACCGAAACGCTTCCCTCCTCAGCGAAGGTGCACATTTCGAACAACTGAATGCACTTTATTTTAGGCCGTTAACTAGCGGTTCGTGATCTCAGTCCTTTGGGCCATATTTCCAAACGGTCAATCCGATTGTTCCAACGAACGTTCTGAGCTGGAGCTTTCATTTCAGACCATCTTGCCGGTCTCGTATAATCTAGTTATTCTTTGCCTGTTTGTCGATAAATCGTGTTGCATGCACGCCATCAAATCAATTGATCATTGTCCCCTACCATTGCGGGTACAGTTTTCCTTCCCAGGTTTTTACTTTTAAACCGCGAAGAACTTTTGCATCATTCATTTTTACACTGGAGAGCATTCTGTTTTGTGATGTCGATGGTATTTATCAACTATTCAATAATCAGTAGTGTCATAGATTTCTATCTCATATATGTTGCCGACAAGTTTGCAAGTTTTCTCAAAAAATAACTAATTTTGTCAGATGATTGAAATGCTGCAATCTGATCAGTCCTTCATCTTCCTTGTGGAAACTAAAACTTGCGCACCACTTAAGGTGTTAATAAATAAATTACTGGAATATTCAAGATCTGACATTCATTTGGTGATGCACAATTTTATGAGAAAAAATGATTTGTTGTCTGTGGTTTGTACTTACTCCCGACGAGGTCACGTTCAACTCAACTGTTTCTTTTGGTGATGATCAAGCTGCTATGTTCAAACAGAAACGCATTACCACATGGATTGCGTGGGGTTGTGTTCCAGCATCCCTACTTTTCACTGATGCTCTCACATTTAATCATCTTCTTGACACTGATAGCAGTAATATCTTCTCAATAATGATAGATGAATTGTCATTGGGGCAAGAATTCACGACATTGAGCCTACTTTAACTGGTATTAATCCCTAAAGGAATGTCGTTCATTAAGCATCCACGTGTTACCTACTCAAAGGCACATGCGTTTGGTATAACTTGATTTGATAATACCCTCCTTTTTGAATGATCATATCAATCGATGAATGAATTTTTATTCGAAGCTAGAAGCAAGTGTAACAGAAGTGAATACATTCATTATCTGGTTTCATCTATAACTATTGGCTTACAAATAGAATTATCTGTGCTTTTAGCGGAAGTCAATATTACCAGCATTAACTGGCTCGTTTATTTATCATAACCTTGTTCTGGAGCGGTCAGTAATAGTATATTTTCCCACGCAAAGCGTCATCCACCAGACATAATATGGGAAAGTTCGCTTGAGAAAGTGCCTAATCAAATAGGCGTCAAAGTAAAACGCTAACCGTCGTTCGTTGTCGTCGTCTACACTCTCGGTAAAATGCTACACGAATGATTACCCGGTGGATTTTTAGGATGACGAGCTAACTGAGACAAAATGATTGATACAGAGTCCTACCTAATCTGCTACTTTGTCAATCCACGACATAAGAAAGTCAAATCTGATTCGACCAAACCGGTTCAGAATCACAGCTACTTGATCAGGTATTAATAAACAACGTAAGAAGCAGAAAAAAGCCGTTCTCATCGTCAGTGAACTCAAGTAAATGTTTTTCCACTTTTAGAGAATAACAGGTATTCGTAAAAACATTATTGTTAGTCTTCCGATATTCAATCAAACTCCCTTTTACCGGGATACAACTGTAATTCCAGCACAACTTTTATCGAAAACTTTGACTTGCTTCTCGATCGAGAGACAGATCAACCCAACCTGTTGCGGCTAGCGACATGATAGTGCAATGCGAAACCATTGACCTTTCCTCACGAAATTAAAACTTCATTCCAAATGCGAACACAACAAGAGCACGGTAGCATATTGTACATTTCGGCCAATAGTATTCACTTACCTGGATGAAAATGATGCATTTGAATTAGGTAGATACATTTTATCAACCCTAGTGTCTCATTATTACTAACTGAAGGTTGAAGTTTTGCATTTTCGATACCATCAATATATTATTGACTGATATGTCAGAGCTCTTTTTCAACGGATTTCTTGGACGGTACAAGGTTAGAAGTATACGATGGCATTTGTTACGGAGAATTTGCCGTTGAAACACCGTTACATAACATTGCACAACGGTACTGATTCATCGTGCATATTTCCAACTCTACCGGTGTTTTTATACAAAGTGAACCTCCACTTTGTTGCCCTATGATCGGCTGTCATCTAGGTCATTCATCTGAATGAAATAGCATGCTCGTGATCAAACGAAAGCCCCTTTTCACAGAATAGTTTTCGGTGCATCATCAAATACATTTTTAAATGTCCACATTTTAGAACAACATAGTCTAATCATCGACAAAACTGCAACAATGTTGAAGAAAACGGGTGAAATAAATGTAAATAGATGAAACAAAAGCAGTTAGTTGCTCAAACTGGAACGCGATAAGCAACCAAAACAGAACTGCGTGTACAAGGAAAAGCTCAAATGGTTGAGTAGTGTCTGCATCACCTTGCCGAAAGGCTTTTGTGCATTCCATGCAAGAAGCAACAGAGTTATTGATACCACCTTAGTGAAAGCTCACTTGATAGAACGGGTTAAGTGATTAGAATTAACTAGGGTCATAACACACCTGTTTGTTTCTGATCGTAGCGACCCCGTCAACTGGGTCATTCGTGGGTTCATTGCAAGTTGTTTTCATCGACAGCAAGCATAGATAGTAAAAATCTGGATTCTATCAGATAGACAATGCTATCACGGTGATCTTCATCACTCAGCTATCAATTTTTAGTCGGGAGACCTTCGCACCTCGAGCGATTTTAATTGAATGTAATGCCACATTATCTTGATTATTGCACTCTTTATGAGGATCACACTACGGACTTGTTGCCATTCTATCCTTCAACATTATTGCAAATCGATCAACAGTCTTAGCGGCACACGGGTCGTTTCTGTATCTGAACATAAGGAGTGAGAGCGATCAACTTCCGGATGAGGAACAAATAGCTTTGGGAGCAACAAGAAGCGTCATGATCACAGGATGTGTTGAATTTAACTATTTCGTGGTAATCTCATTAGCTGTGTACATACATTCGGATCACGTTTGGTGACAGGTTTGAAGACAGGCGAACAAACACGGGAAAAAGAAATCAATCAAATGGGAATTCGTCTTGTCTGTGGCAAATGAAGCGTGAACTGGAAAGCTAGGAAGCACTGGACAGCTGTTTTGACCCGGTTGGATTTCATCAGCAGTGCAAACCCATCAACCCAACTGCGGATCGATAGATTGATCCTAATGTTTCTCACAAACACATGGTCTCGTATGCTGTTTGTTCCTTATTCACTAATGTTCCTCTTTGTAAAACTGTGGGCATTGTCTGTTCATATGCCGACAAACTCAACATTCCCGCACATAGTCTCCGAAAATTACTGCTTTTATGTACTAAAGATGTACTTTTTTAACGGAGATTGTTATCCTCATGTTGAAGGAGTTACAATGGGTAGTCTACTAGGACCGGTCCTGGATGATGTCTCCATGGGAAGTCTGGGGAATACAAAACTGCGACAATTCATAAAGAGCATACACTTCTACGGCCGTTACGTGAATGACACATTTGTCATACTGATTGACGGCACACAAGCACAATTAATGCTTAGAAAATTCAACCGTTCACATCCGAATATTTAATTCACTGTGGAACAGGAATCCAAATCTTCCTTCTAGTTCCTGTTAGTCAAATTGACGAAAAAAGAGGACGGATCTCTCATCGGATCCGTATTTCGCAAGCTGACATAGACGGAACAGTACGGTAATTTTAGAATCTTCTGTCCAATACAATACAAATGATCGTTGGTGCACAGTTTATTCTCTAGAGCCGGGATAATCTGTCTCGGTGAAACATTAGAGTTCGATGTTCGCTGCATATCCATGGCACTGCACGAAAATGGATACTCTCAAACGTTTATTTCAAAGTATGGAGCCCCATTGAATAAACTAGAACAAGGTGACACCGCCTCAAAAAAGCTGTTTTTGTCACCATACCGTTTAAAGGTGATCAAAATGACAGACAGATACAGCGCAGATTGAAACAAGGGATTGAAAGAACGTATAACACTGCCTCCCTTATGATACTGCACGACACAGAGCGAATGCTCACTGAATCCAATCTAGACAAACCGGACTCTTCAGTTACCTCTTCCTGTGTTTAAAAAGTTAAATGTACTTGCGGTAGCAAGTACGTCGGAAGAACTCAGAGACAATTTTCTACCAGGACAGCAGAGCATGTACCGAGAAATTTGGGGTCTGTCGGGTCCAAGTTTCCGTCCATTTCAATCGCCCGACATATACTGGATTGCAAAGAATGCGACGCACCTAGGGACGCTTTTCGTGTCTTGATCCGTCACAAAGGTAGCAGTCTATTACGGTTCACTGAAACGGCTGCCATTCGACGATACAAGCCCAATTTAAGTAAACATGCCGAATTCGTGGTAAGTCTCGCACTGCACTGGCGGGTGTCACTGTCATTGTTCTCCCTCACCCCACCCTGCAGTGATTCCGCTCCCCAGGCTCTATGCCCAATTCGGTTCATATTAGTGACCTTTGGCCTTCGTATTGATTGATTTCTCTTCCCCGTGTGTCACTCTCGTAACCAAACGTGATCCGAATGTACATACACAGCTGATGAGATTACCACGAAATAGTTAAATTCAACAAATCCTGCGATCATTTACCTCTTCTCGCTCTCATAAAAATGTTAAACGGAAGTGGTTGCATGAAAACAGGTTTGGATTAGAAGATTGTCATGTTTGGCTGACAGAGTGTAATGCAAGCATCATATCGCACCGCTTTGGCATTACTGTTCCGTGACCTGCCTTGCTTCAGTTTCAGACTGCCAAAAGACAGTGTGCAAAAGGCGGCCGAATTTCTGAGTGATCCACAGCAAAAGTTACTATGCCAGGCTCTGAGGTCTGGTTTACGTCACAGCAATTGTGTTAAAGCGTGCGGAGCGAGTCTTTCGTGGAATATCCCGTCACCAATTCGGTTAGTTAATTTACGTAGTGATTTGTGTGATTTTTCAATACAAAACTGTTTGCTTCTTTTTGTAATTCGAATACCACTCGGCTCAACAGTCATCCTCTGAATATTGACTTCAGTGTTTTTTTCTGGAAAGCGCGTTCGCAGTCAACAAGAAAATAAGCTAAACGGCAAACTTGTGATTCAGGAGGGAGTGTTTTCAAAAAGCTGAAACATTTTGATCGCATAATGAA
>UZAN01039785.1:96794-112173 GCA_900618425.1 Echinostoma caproni | reverse complement strand
AAGGTGTGTCTGTCGCTCTCACCAATCCGACAACGCTGATGATAGGCCAGAGTGTCCATTGTCTACCCCCGACCGATCACTTTTCACGTGACCAATGTGCGTGGGTGCTACGCCAACGCGATTTGGTGCGCGCTAACTCAACCACAGGTTTGTTTTGGGACTGTCGTGTCTGATCGACCGTGCAGGCGCGTTCCGCGCGAATATTGTCCTGGTACGGTCT
This sequence comes from Echinostoma caproni, assembly GCA_900618425.1. NCBI lineage: Eukaryota > Metazoa > Platyhelminthes > Trematoda > Plagiorchiida > Echinostomatidae > Echinostoma > Echinostoma caproni. The sequence continues at coordinate 111,953 of UZAN01039785.1, read as the reverse complement.
CTCGATTAAGGTCATCGTTATTTTCCGTTAATCCCGGCCCGTAGCCTGGACACTTCAAAGTAATTCCATGTGGTTTTTACCCAAACTGCATCGTTTTCAGTGGATCACAATGCGTTCCGAGGGTATAACACAACACTAAAATCAAACAATTTCACGTGAAGATAAGACCTTTGCTTGGCCAGTGCCCAACCCTTTATTCTCTTACCGCCGAAGTGCAAAGAATCGGTATGCGTTTTATCTAATTGATCTAACTGATAATTTTTCTCTTCAGTTCTATATCACCACGGAGATCGCGTTTTCTGTTATTCAGCGTTCTGTTCGGGATGTACCCGACGAGCACATTACGAGTTCGCTTACGGTTTTGGTATGGACGGTACAATGTTCAAACGGTACGGAAGAGTAAACATTGTTTTGCTAAAAGAGGAGTGCGAATGGAATTAGATCCGCATAGGAATGTTTGAATTAGCCACAACGAGAGAAAACAAAAATACAACAATTTTCTGTTTCGACGTTTCGACCATCTTGGAAGGCCTTTTTCAAGTCAGTTAATAATGGAAGCTTTATTCTGTGACGATCTCCACGGATAGCCGGAACAAGATGATCATCGATAATTTTGGCGATAATTTTGCTTTGTATCATTATCAACTGAGTTGGTATCCCATACTCTCGCAGATCTAACACGATAACTGTGAGTATTGAAAACCATTGCACCTTTTCCCATCAAGCTTTAGCCAAAAACCCCAATGCTGTAGTCCCGACCCACAATCGCTTAACCTTGACCTACATTCTTTTGGCCAAAACCCGCCGGGGCTCGTGGTCCTTTAGCCTCGACGCACTCTTTAGTCATGCAGCTGTAGATGACTCTGATAAAAATATCGCAATATTCTAATTTCAAACAATTTTGAAACATTTTATCTACAAATTTTCATGTTTCCAAGCTTGGTTGAGAAATGAGATGTGGCGATCGTGTGCTGCGCAATGGACCGTCGTAACTGTGACAACTATTACAGCGTGAATAAAATGATGATAGTGATGAGGCTATATTTTTGTTATCGGCGTTTATTATCCTTGGGTCCGTTTGATGTATTCCACTCTCTAAGTCTAAGTTCATTTTAACCGGAACTACGAGACGGTAAGGATTCGTTTCTTTTTATTATATCACTCCTCGATTTTTCGAAGAGCGGAATTGCAAAGCGATACACCGTTTGTGTTTTATTTCTGATTTGTACCTTCAGGATTAGCCCATTTTGGATTTCCCTTGTAGTGCCGGTAGTGAGACTATAAAAGCATACAACGATAGGCGGCAGTAATATTTGTGGTACTCTACCTACCTTTGTACGCATTTGCAGTGTGAAGCACGTTAAAATGGATAGACAGAGAAGACCCTGTCACTTCACCAGCGCGGAAGATCGACGGAGAGTAACTCATTGTGCACGCAGAGGTGATGATTTGGAATAAACGTCTACACACTTCGGTATTATGATCAAAATATGTCGTGCTGTTGCAGACAGATCGGGAAATAGCACTGAAACCTGGATTGTACAAGTAGAAATTCAACGATGGGTTCACAAAACATATGTTGTCAACGAGAACCCAGCAAAAATACTGAGACAGATAGAGGAAAAATCAGGGAAGGACTCCCTGATTTCATCAATCGGTTAAAATTCGATTGATCAATTGCTGGATTGACGCCATTATTCGGTTAACCATTCACCTGGCGGACGCACCACACATGAAGTGTCGGCGCGTATACAAAAGGTTCGTTTGGCATTTGCCAACTTGGCACCGGAGCGACATACGGTTGCCTGTGAAGGGTCGAGTATATACAGTTCGGCCAGTACCGCTCTACGGTGCAGAGACTTGGCCACTACGGGAACAGGACGAAAATAGATTGTCGATGTTCGAACTGGTGGGTAAACCGGACTAGCAATGCTGAGGTTAAGCGTAGAGTTTTAGGCAGTCGCGGTCGGTCACTGGAGCAAGTGATCGACCTCCATAGATTACGTTGCTTAGGGCATGTGTTACGCATGTCACCACATAGGTTGCCACGGCGAGCGATATTTCCCAAAGCAGGTAGCGGTTGGAAAAAGGTGAAGGGTGGTCAAACGAAGACCTGATATGAGGGTATGAAAACCCTAACCAGGAGACTAGGTCACATAGGTCCCGTTAGGTACCTCAGGGTGATGGTCACCGATGGTTATAGACACTGAATGATGTGGCTGGGTTTTGCAATCAGTGGCGCTCGTGCATCCACTTATTGTTCCCCCAAACAGCATGCTATATGAATTCTCCATCTCCCACATGAATTTGCTTTCAACATTCCAATCTTCATCCTGCTCTTTTATCCAAATGAGGCAACAAAAGAGGGCAACCGAAACCGGCGCACAAAAGTGCATGATTAATGTTTGTTAATGTTTGAACTGAACTGAACTGGACTAACCATTCACCAAGTAGTTGCCACTGCGAGCGATTTTCGCCGTGGCAGGTAGTGTGTCGAATAAAGCCAGGGGTGGTCAGACATGAGGGCATGAAAACCATAACCAGGAAACTCGGTCACAAAAGTCCCGTTAGGCTCGCTGGACGGGGACCTCGGGATGATCGTACCCGATGGTTAGAGACACTGAGCGATATGGTTGAGGGTCGTAAACATTGGCGTTCATGCATCTCAATTTCTTTGCAACATTAGTCCACTGAAATTCTTCATTTTCTATTCGACTCTACTTTTAACTTTCCTGTCTTTCATCCAAATGGGCTACCAAAGACAAAAACTGGCGCACGAAAGTGCATGGTTAATGGTTGTCCAAACTGAAAATGAAACTAACCATTCAACCTGTGGTATGCCAGCCTAACAAGATCATCTCAATCGCGATACATTTTTAGTGACGAAAATTATCTGGTTCTAATAATCCACGTAATAAGGTTATCCGCACACCCCATACTATATTATTATTGTCTTTGATTATGATTTGGCGCTTTCGCTAATTTCTATGTCTAAGGTGGAATACTTTAAACTAGATTTGTACTTGTGTAATGCTCAAATCTAGAAACACCATTAGTCTGAACCTCCCCGGACTCGTTATGTGGTTCGAGGTAGTCCGCCAAAAATCTTTCAATTCATTTGGTACCTGTTATCTGAATACTCCCGACTTTGGAATCAAAAACGTTTAATAGAAATTTCCGAACTCTCATTGGAGATCGCAGGAATTCGTCCACTTAATCGCACTTGATTGTAAGCACTGGTCACTGTTCACCGGATATCAACTCTGAGCTTCATCTCACCGGAAACGGTTAAAACAAGGTTTGTTTGCTCACGTGATGTCCGTTTCTTCACGATGCGCAAGGTGACCTTTCACGCAAATAAAACAGTTTTGCTATAGAATAGCTGATGAACAATGACAATCAAAAGTATCTTTTCCCTTCTGTACCGTGAAGATGTTCATCTCCATTATATTTATTACCACAAGTCTAAACGAATCAGTTTACCGAGATTTATGCGACCACATGGATGTCCCAAATAGTACTACACGAACTATAATAGCATCTCTGTCGGGTTCTGCGGTACCACCTACGATCAGGTAGAATGGGGTGAGTGTATGTTGGCTGTGTGGACATATCTTCAAATGTTTTGGAAATATGGTCGGTTGCTGAACCCATTTCTCCCATGACAAATACAAAGCTGTTACTGGATTGAAAGCGATCATCAAATACGTACGCATAGTTTCCGGCTTGGCAAATCACACAAGGTCGATGACGCACTTTGAAACCATAAAGTTGTTCAACGGTAGACTTTTGCTGGTTATCGATCGTCTGATAGTATCTTGTGACATTGGTTGCCACTCTGCTTTCAAAGATGTCTTTGATTAATTGAGGGATTGTAATTTTCTCTTCTAATCTACTTTCTTCCGAGATTAGCTCACACTAGTTTTCGATCTGAGTGAGACGGATAGATCGAGTAGGTGTTCTTGAAATTCTTATGCTGTCGTACTGGAAAATCGCGTTATTATCTGTGCTAACCATTAACAGGGTGCAACGAATAAAGCGACTTCTGAGTAAACTTGACCACGCCAGCTCGTTCCAACCTTCATGAAAATGGCTCTCCAGATGTGCACTGAACGTCCACTATGTTGCTTTGTTGCTATCGTTATGTCATATCATTTGCTCGTGTTTCATACACTTCCAAACATACCTTGAACTGTCATACTTGAATGACGAAGGTCCTGATTTATCGATTCAAGTGACCAATTATCATTGTTCAAAAGGCATCTGACTACCCACTTGAAAGGCATATTTTGGTAACACTCAACCAACGGAGGAACAATATTGCCCTTCCTCAATCGAAATCGATGTATTTTTTTGGAATGAACTATAGACAATGAGCATGGGAAACTCGATAGCCTGATGGGTTATCGAGCACAACTTTTGCATAGAACCGATCAAACTCTAGAACTCTAAATATGCATCTGAAATCCCTTTGTGGAGTCTACCACTCCGTGTGCGTTGCTCATAATCACCTCTCATTTTCAACTGATTAATCCATCCACCTCTATATCGACAGAGCAAAGTACTTTTTAATCTCGCGGTGGGACTTCCCACATTCGGTTGCAGATGAGATAAGTTTCTTTCTGTGAGCACTACTTGAAATCAGAGAACGTCAACATGGTCTGGGTCAGGGGGAGTGGACAGCGCGCACCAGACCGGAGTAGACCCCTGGTGACAGATGTGTTCAAAAATGAATTGTCCTCAGATTCAGATTTTAGTCAAATAAAATTTTTTAATATCTCTAAAAGAAGTGAATAAGTGAGGACTTGGTAGAGATGTAGGTGATGGTCGAACTCCTACATAGGCTGTCAACCGATTGACGATTAGTTCAAACTTCGCCGCAGCCGCCCTGCTTTCTCACCCGTGGACTGTAATCCTTCCCTTGACGGCATCCCCCTCGTGTGTGAAGCCATCTCCGTTTTCCATATGATTGCTTGCTAGAAAACCAATGGAGGGAGGGGAGCGAGAACAGAAATAAATGCGTAAACCATAGTGATAAGAGTTTCGATGTCCCCTGAATAACGCAAAATCGAACACCGGCTATTTTTGGATCCCGGTATTTTCTGTTTCAAAGGAAATTAACATAAATTTAACTATCTTCATTCAATGTTTGACTTATTTCTGTTCGTTCAATAGTACACAGTTCCAGAATTTTATTTTGGAACATATTGGAACATATCAATGGAAAAAGCATCGCAGTGCATAGTAAATGTTATCAGATATTTCCGTCCGATCTTTGAAGAAGTCATTTTTTCAGTCAGTTTATGGAGAGCTTAATCTTAGCTAACGTTATGTGGAGAGTCTGTGCCCACAATCAAATTACGACTTTTCGCTACCAAAGCTTTGAACACCGGTATACGTTTCTGTCACGTACGCATTCGTTCATCAGCTCCTGTTGATCGTTCAATCACGTGATACACTTGTTCATGACAGACACTGACCAATAAACCTCCAATCTGTTTCTTTCCGTGAACCAGCTTGACCTAGTTTTAGGCCATCCTTTGATCGATTGATGTATTCTCAGGATCATTCATTAAATCGTTAACCCGGTTCCGATCAGCCCTCTAACTTGTGGTTTATGATTTCTTGTGTTGTGTTACGGGCCTCCAAAAAATACTGTGCATTAGAGTCACGCTTGAACGCGGTCTTAACAGTGTCCATTCTTTATTAGGAAGTACCTACGATGCATCGATAAGATGTTCACCGAAATAAAAAAGCAAACATAAAAGATTTTTATTCCCGGAGGGCTATCCGATAGTGATAGCGCGTATGATGTGCTAGACGGTCGAGTTTATTGTGGCACATTCTATCCACTTTTACTTCTATCATTTACGCACATTTCATCAGTGGCTCTAAGGAACCGAAGCACACATCGGCAAACAGCCCCCACCCCGTCAAACCGTTCACCAGGCGAGTTAAATCATGTGTTGAGTAACAACGACATAAAATCCCCGACCAAATGGCATACAATATACGAAACTAACTACAGTATAATGGGCCGAGGTGGTCCAATGCATAACCGAGTATACATTTATATTTTATATATTTCACACACGCCTGAGGCCAGACTGTGTGCCGAACAAATCCTGGTGCAATAATCTTCGAAAAAAGAAAGTTGTACCACGAGTTGCACGTGGGCTGGATACTTCCAGGTACTTATCTGATCCAATGAGCCAGTTGAAGTAAAGTGGAGTAAAAACACTTCTCATTCACACTAACGGCGCAGACTCTCGTGTGTACATGTTTCGTATTTACATCACACAGTGTCTATCCCTGTTTTGAGTCTCGACAGGTTCCGTTGATGAAATCAGATTGGTTGCTGATGCTTCAAAATGAAGTTTGCTGAGTAATCAGGTCGATTAATTGATGATCAGTTGGCTCAAGTGATTGGTACCGACATGGTCCGGGCTCTAAGTCTGATTTTCAAACCCATCAACATTCAATATTGGTAGCTCTATACCACGTCTTTCTTATTTGGACCTTATGCAATTCATCAATCAAACCCAAAGGATATCAGTTACCGGCTGCCGTAACCGAAAATTTAGTCCGCCTGACCACGGCATTCATCCTGTTCATGTTTTTCAAAATACAACTGTAGAAAAAAAGTGAAGAAGTGACAATCGTGTGTACATACCAAATGGCAAATGACATCGCGTTTTCAAGAAAACCTAATGTGGTGAACAAGACTTACCTAAAGCGATCCTGCTTATCTGGTTATTACTTCACAAGCATTGACGATGTCACCTGGGCTGGTGATGAAAGGTTTGCAAACAAACTACCAAGCTCGGCGAACAGGCGAAATGGAATTCAGTTCACCCGTGCTACGAGAACCAATTTTCAATATTTTGTCAATCTCACAGTATAACATATCTTCAGGATAACAAAAGGCGGAGGAGGAACTAGCATAGAAATACGGATTAAACAAGGCAAGGTAATTATTGTCCCTCGTTTACGGTTTGTTGTCCAGAAGAAATTTGATAACAGTCAGGATAAACCAGAGATAGCGGGGTGAGCAGATATGTATTTCACGTAATAGTTGCAGATCAGGAAACGAAGTCGCACTCAAAATCGGTCGCCGAAATCTCCTGATACCAGAGCACAAGAAGAAAACTTAATGAGTAAAGGTTATTTTATTGGAAGAAATTCAACGGACTAGGTCAAATGGAAGATCATTGGCTGAACATATATTAACCAACGAGTGTTCGTGTTCCTTTAATCTCACCGTTATTGAAACACATCGAAATGGATTGGTCCAAGATATCGTATTCCTATTGGTTGTCGTATAGTTCTCTGGCTGGCGTATTCTGTGAGTGTTGGATCACCAGCAGTTGGCCGTGGGAGACCCAGTGGCTATTCACAACCTGTTTTTTTGCATAAACCCACTGCCTTTATTGTCATCAGAACGTGGAGCTTCAATCGCTCAGGTTGTTGCTCATGGACACACGGTACAGGGGTGAAACGACCTAGTCAAGTTCACTGCGTGACCGAACACATCGTGATTTCACTGTGCGATCAGGTCTGTGATGCTCGAGAACTTGTTGAATCAAGCGTCTATTCGAATTGAAAGAATTAACCGAAAATTTAGTTATGTAAATAAGGCTTTTGTCTTTCAGTTGTAGCTCTATGAAGAGTGTGGACGCAGATGTGGGGCGGAGTCCATTCTCATATTGTGTTTCATTGATTACTGTCGTCCGTGGCCGAGTGATCATCTGCATCATAGTGCCACTTGTTAATGTATGATGTAAACCTACAAATTTGCTCTCGCTTTCCTGATGTTTCGAAACTCTGCGCACAAATCTACCTGGTTGTTAATTTTACTGAAAACATGATGTAAGAATTCTGATTCATTTGGCGCATGTCACGGAAGCAAAGTTTCTGAGCTCCGTTGTCAGGATATTGAATCAAGTTTTGCTTTCGTTTGATTGGTACAAATTATTCAAAATAACTGTTATAACTTGACCGCACGGATTTCTTTAAATCACGTGGCGACTAGGCCCATTTTCGGTACGTTTTCAATACGTATCACCAAATAAGGTTAAATTTACATCACTTCAGATTTTAATAATGGTTATTATTGTGCGACCCATAAATTTTCACTCTTCGAGTCAATCAGTTCGTTTTTCGGATGCGTCTTTGATTATCATACGTATTGTCATCATTGTTACGGATATTATTCAAGTTTTGCATGTCCCAAATCCACAGAACTGTTACGTGAACAGAGTGAAATAGAATATCGATTGCGGCAATCAATTCTAATTAGGTGGTTGAGAACCAATACATTTTGAATATTCGGATAGATGATTGATATGTGGGTGGTTTGTTTCTTCTTTTTTATGAAAAAGGCGCATATAACACAAGTACAAACCGAAATAAAAACAGAATATTTCGACCTGGAACAATAGTGGAAACAAACAAACACAGTGAAGTGACAAAAATAGTAGTGATAATCGGTCGGTAACACAGCGCATGACGATTGGATTGAAGGTAGGGACTGGGATCTAAAGTTTGACAGAGATGCATATTCAACTGAGTTTTCAAGAGATAGTGCAGAAGATGGTGGAAAATGTTGGAACTAGCATATTCTGATAGATAACCAGATAGACAGATATAGAAATGAAAGAAAGATTAGCAGACAATGGTGTTGTTAGGTTTCGATCACTTGTTCTCTTTCAACCAATAAAACACTGCTGGTGAATGGTGTCAAGGTCACAACATATAAGTACAACCCTGTAATTTTGGTATTCGTAGAATTCGTGGTGTTTCTTTCCAAATAAGATCAAAGATGGTGGTGTTTTCTTATCACATTCTATGCATTCGCATTAACGAACAGCAAAATGTAAAAAGGGATGAAGAAAACGCTACATTTTGTCTAAGTGAACATATGGAGAAATTGGTCACAGCTGGTAAGCTCCAACAAAATGAAGACTTGATAGGTCATGGATTCGAGTGATAGAATGGATAGAGAGTGTCTTCATTTTGAGAATCTGCGGAAAACATATGAGAAAACATGTTCCCCATCAGACGAGGGACAAGATCCGCTCGAGTGGCAGACGGACTGGCCGAACTGGCAGTGTTTGTAGATGTGATCTCAGGGGCTGTGCATGAGGAGGGAATAAACGCCAAGCCTGAACGCCCGACCGGATCATTCGAACTAGATGGGGATAGATGCAAACTAGCGTGACCCGTGGTATAGTATCCAGCCGATTCATAGCTGGTGATGTCAAGTGGAATGGAACCACTCACTTGAGCGGAAGACGTATCAAAGGAACTGGATGGACCAATGGAATGTTCAAAAGACTCGTGCGGCACTGAAAAAAAGATATTGACAGTTAAAGGAAGTGATAGTTATTTTGTTATATGAGAGTAATAGAGGATTTTATTCGTTTTCAAAGGGGAAATTCGTCGTGTATATAGCAAATAAAGGGTGAACTGAAAAGCTAGGAAGCACTGCACAGCTGTTTCTACCTGGTTGGGTCTCATCAACAGTGCGAATCCACCGAACCAACTGGGGATCGAACCCGGGACATCATCGGCAGAACGCAAGCTTGCTACCCACTCGGTCAGATCGTTTTTCATTTTCTATTTATGCGATACAGCACAAACAATCTTTGCGAGCTTGTTGTGGGCATCTCGCCTTGCTCATCTCAACACTAGCTTCTAGGGTTATGACTCGGTTTGGAACTTTCACAATCTGACTAGTTGTTGCATGAGAGTGATGGAGGATTTGATTCAATTTCACAAGGGGAAATTCGTCGAAACAGCTGTACAGTGCTTCCTAGCTTTTCAGTTCACGCCTCGTTTGCTATATACACGACGAATGCCCATTTTGAAAGTTTTGTTTTGTTTATTTAATTCGTTCGTGACTGAGTAGACCACTGAGTAAAACACATTAGTATGGATAATAATGATAAAGACAAGGATTGATTTCGGTTGAGCATCCTTCAAACTTCGTATTCACACAAAATTCACAGTTCATCCAACAAGCCATACACTAGGGAAGCCTAGAGTTTCGCTGTCATTAGACTATGCTCATATTTGGGATGCGAATTTCTCACAGATACCTCTAACTCGGACGGTGAATGCTATCGACAGGTGTTATCCCCGAACTTAATGTTCACCTTCCGTGTGTTTGTTTACGAGGCGAGCTAGCATTGCCAGTGGCATACTTGGTACGACCGTAGTGCCTTCAGTGCGACCATCCTACCGAACTCGATATTCGAGGGACCAGTATTTGTAGTTTTGCGCGGTTTACTACGCCTTAGTATACGATCCTTGGTTAATTGCCTTGTTAGTCTGTCAGGTCGGTTAGACAGATTGACCTACCGTGTAACAGGAACGACGGGCGAGATTCGGATTCGCCTGAACTGAATCGCCTGCCCGGATAGTGGACCAGTTCGGAATCGGGTGCGTGTTGATAAGCGTAATCGAACATTGATCCACTCATGTGCGAACGCCCGAATCCAAAGTCAGCCCAGCCAAGTCGAGCGGTGGCCGCGGTGCTCATGTAACTTTCAACCGGATTCTGTTGTGCGGCGGTCGGTTGACGTTGAACATAGGGCACGAACGCAGTTGAGCCGGACATCAGTCCAGTTCTAGTAGTTGATTGTGAAGGTGTGTGGCTCGCACCTGACATTGCTGACGGAATAGCAGATTGTGCCAAATCCCGATCGAATAGACGAGTCAATCCGGTCTGGTCGGATTGGGTAGTACGAGCCGAGGATGAGGATCGCTGCGTTGACGTTGGAACAATTATGCCAACATTTGTGTTGGTATATTCACATACGGATTGCTCATTTAGTCCAGTAGTTGGCACATTGATGGCTGCGGATCCTCTCGAGTATAATGTCAGGGTCGTGGCAGGGTACTCTAATTTATCCTCTCCGGGGTGTATATCACCGGTCATGCCTTCGGGTTCGGTAGTTTGAAGAGGCTCGTTCGGTTTACCGGTACAACGTTCGGACAGATCGTAACCTGAAATTGGAGTAGTTATGCACGGATGCAGCGAAACTGCATTGTTCACATATACCCTGTTTTTGTTTCAGTTGGTTATCAGCAGTGTGATACTTTTTGTCTTGGGTGTGTTTCAGGTTAGTCAACTATGTACATATACTTCGCTGGAGTTCGTGTTTGCCTTGTTGATAAAGTCGTGTATTGATTATTCTAGCTATTGGTTTTGCCTGAATAAAACGGCAGTGCACAGTCTCATTTAATGGTACCAGTTCCGTGTCGCACATGCCTCATATTTCCTTTATATTCTAACAGAATGTTTCATACTTCGTTTCACATGTTTAATGAGTCAATTAAACTCATTCAAACTGCGTCAAACCGCACTTCTTATAATAAACGGGAAATCAACACCGGCTACGCTTGTGTGAGGTGATAAAATCCCAACTCACTCGGGACGTTTTGTTTCGTGTACTCTTTTCAATCGCCAAGCGGGTAACGACATTATCGGATCGAAAATATTTAGTATGACTAATAACTTACCCCTGAGCTACAAGGCCGACGGTCATCACCTTGTGCGAATGGCTCAATCAGTCAAGGCGATGACCGTCGGCTGTGTAGCTCAAGGGTAAGGGTTTGAAGCCCCGACCCGACTGATTGCGGGTCGAGTACTAATATCGACACAAAAATTACGCACTGCTGAAGAGTCCCAAACAGGATGAAACAGCTGTCCATTGCTCTTTGTCGGTTATCACAAACATTTCCATCGCATATGAATGCATTATCTCGTGGGGACTTAACGATCTCCCAAGGAATGAAACCCACACCCAAGACCATCAAGAGTGCCTGGTGACTCTGAACAATCAAACGGGCTAATCCAAGCTTGATGCTCTAAAAATGACTAATAAATGTTTGGAATTCCTCAGTCTCTTCATCGAACAGTTTTCTTATCTTGTTTCGAAAATTAAGAGTGCAGCATGTCAATGAAATCCTCTTGGGCACATCTGAGGGTAGTCTGAGGTGCTTAAATGTAATTGGGAGCAGACAGCCTATTGATCGATTGAGAGTGAACCTCTGAATGGTGCTACTTATGTGACTAGCGATCGAGGACGCTCTCACATGGCTGATTATTGTATATCTGTGTATGTGTTGTTCGTGCGCACCATCAACCGGCACAACCGTTTCGCATTTCACGATAACTATCTTTGTTCCCGATCCATATCCCACCACATTCAAAGATGAAGTGAGTGATAGGTGCAGAGGCTTTTACAATAGGTTTCTGAAATAGTTTCCTATGGGTGAACAAAGCTTTGCAGCAGCTAGGTCGAAAGGAGTGCGGTCCAACGAAAGTTTTGGGGCTATGAGTGAGAAACGGAGGATTTTTAGGTCCTGTTTTGCCCCAGTGGGACTAAATTAGACAGACAAACAGACCGGCCGACCGTGTCATGTCTATGATCTAGACGAGTCAAAAGGACAATCTCACCCGATCAGTTCGGATTCTTACAATCTGCAATAGGCATCGGACTTTCAGGCTCATAGAAACACTGCCGATTACACGTCGTTGAACACCATTGTATGTGCAAAAGAGTGTTGGGTTAAACAAGAAAGGCAAACTATGTCAAAGGACTATAGTGAATTCCCTAACGTTAAATGTTTGTGCTCCAAAGTTATTTATTTAACTTCGTCACACGTTTTGATGTTGAAAAATTTACTCAAAAGGAAGTGATCTCGCAAACTTGAACTTTCGGTGTCCTTTTCGGGTTCTCTACGAATCGTCTTTCTCTATATAGTTCATCATGTGGTTTACCTCACCTGCTAACCTACTGCAATGATCATGCGTAGGCATGAGTATTTGACCTTGCATTTGATTGGTTGAATCCCCCCTTGCGGTGATAGATTGACCTTAGATTAGACGACCATCGTGACCCTTCCACTTATACAGCGCGCTCTGTACCAAATTCCCCTTCTGTTACTTGCAATCTCTCTATAGAAATTGCAATTGCATCTTTATGACATTATTTCGTTGTACAGCGTGTTCTTAGGTTCTTAAGGTTGATCTGGTTCACGGAACACTGATTCCTCGTGACTCGCAAACGTCTCTGAAATGACACATTTCTTCGAGGTTTCGGTCGGTAATCGCGCTAATTGAGTTCATGTCATCAGTGCTGGATTTCTAACAGAATCTGAGATAGTTTTGCTTGATAAAATTCAGCCTTGGGATAAATGTGCGCAGCCAAATTGCACACACACACACACACACACACACACACACAGAGTTTCAGTTTTACATGTGATGCCGCGCAGTCTGAGTAGTTTGGATTTCATTACTGACAAAAAAACTATTTTCTATGCATCTTTGTCCTTCAAGGATTGTTTCATGGTCCTGTTTTACCGATTTTGTTTGTTTGTAACCTCCTCGATTTCACGCCCATTTGTCACAAGCGATCTGCTCCGGATGGTTCTGTGTTGCCAGTGCTGACTTATATCTCGAAGCATAACAACTATGAAAAACCGAATTGTGATCAAAACTCAGTGCTGTGCATGTGTGGTTGTGAAAAATGAATAAATCATCGATCAACCGTTGATAATAATGTCAGCAATGATAACAACTTTACTTTTCATTCTTTGTTTATTCTCCAAAAGAGGATCTGAATGTTTCAACATTTGCAATTTGACTACTATAAATATTTAAGTAGTGTAATTATAAATGACAATATACATCGGTTGAGCTATACTGAACACTGAATGCTAAAGGACATGACCAAATTTGAACGATTATCTATTCAGTAACTTCTCACTTTTGTTCTGTTGTTCTGTGTTTATAATAGTACATTTCTGTTTTGGTTTGGTTGTACCGCAATTTTGCACGTCATTCTGTACCACCACGTCTGAAGTTTTCTGTACGCTGGCGTCAAGTTACCTAATCTTGAGTCTGCTTGAATTTATCGTTTATTGATTGATTACTTTTTACTGTAGAAGCACGGTTTACGTAGAGATAAATTGCCTCAGCCCTCACTGTATTTTCTGTATCCGCTCAAGCCGTGAGTGAGACCATACTTAACAATTTCCAGTTCACCGCTGCCGTCGCCCATTCCTTTCTGTAGTGTATACAATAGTAAAATCAATATATTTGGAAGAAGGCTGCTACCTATCAGAGGCGGTTTGGGCAAATACAGAAAACGGGTAGTACTTTGGAGGGAGAAGGTTCGGGATGCATAAAAACCGGGTGGCAATTATGATAATCCTAACCACATTATCATTGAAGCAACCAAGTTCCAAACCACTTATCAGTGTCAAATCATTGCTCAGGTAACCTGAAATACAGGACTGAAGGTGCTATACTGGTTAGCGCTGAGCTTCTATCTAAGAACTATCCTTTTTCTTTATCAATTTCATCAACACGAAAAAACATGTATGGTCGGAATTATTATTGATCAATTTCGCTTGCTCTCATTCAGCTGTAAACACACATTTAATTGATCACGAAACTAACTCACTTGTCCACAACTATGTTCAAAATACTCTTTTCAACGCCCACGTATCTTTGTGTGACATGATCGTATAGTGAGCACGCTAAACTGATGTCCAACGCAATTTCTGCCCACATATGTCTTCCTGTGTTAATGAAGACTGGATAACTTCTGCATTGATCCAAATTTATTCTTTGTGTATGTTTTCATTTGACAAATTCAGAGACTCACACTTTCGATTTATAATCACCGTGGATTGTCGCCAATCTACGGATGATCGACAGACCGTCTTATACTATCCAGATCAACCATTTTGTTGTACTGACAATAATAATTCATAATTCAAATACAACACTCACAAACGAATTATGAATAGGGCTCGGTACAGTGCCCTAAACTTCTTCGGGGTTAAAATACACTTACCACTCAACAATATATCTGACAAAAGGCCGTCTAAACGGGTCAGACCCATTTGTTTGGCTATTTGTAATCGATCGATCATTCGATATGTTATGGATCGTAGATCCGGCAGTAGGAGAAGTAGCGCGCCAAAACGACCTTGTGGAAGATAGAGTTTGTCATTCATCAAATGCATCAGTTCGGTTTGAATCTGATACTGGCAGGCTCGAGCCACGTGACGTCCGTGATCGCTCAAATTGGAACAGTCTGAGTGAACGGAAGAGAAAGCAGTGTGTGTGTGTGTGTG